>VXAC01002675.1:478283-497117 GCA_013399225.1 Rhipidura dahli | reverse complement strand
TTTTTTTTTGCAAAGACAGAATAAATTATGAGCAGAGGTCCCAAACCAATCAATAGCTAATTCCTGGTCTTTCCAAAATATCCTCACATCCCGGAGTTCCCTTTGCACCCTGAGCTCTTGGCAACCTGCAGTCCAAGAGAAAGTCCTTCAACACCTGCTTTTGGGAGCAACTGGAGGTGTTCAGCTCGTATTTCTCCTCTGAAGTGATACTCTCTTTATCCCGAGGTGAGCAGAACTGTTGGTGCCCACAGCAGGCAGGAGCTCGGGCCCCTCTGCCCGTGGGTCTGAGGGTGTGAGCGCGGTGGCCAGGCAGGGCTGGGGTGCTGCTGGTGTGTACCAGTGTGACGAGGCTTTGCTGGTTTTGACTTGGAGGGCTGTTTCCTTCAGTTCAGACTGATTCTAATCAGCAGTAAACCCAGTGCAGCAGCACGAAGCATCACCTCGGTTGAATCCTGGGCGCCAGATCCTCTGCTGGGGCTGCCAGAAGCTGGAAATGGGAGGATGTAGCAGATCTGCTGCCCCACGGTCCAAGTCTGTTTGCTCTGGGAGTCCAATGCAGTGCAATCTGTTTGTTACTGGGTCCAGATCCCAGAGGTGCTGGGGCTGCACTGGTGCTGCCTTCATGGTCCAGCATTGTGACTGGGTCTTTCTCCTCTTCTCTGGCTGTCAGCTTTTGCCATTGGGGAATCTCCTGGAAACGTGCTTGGCCAGAGACAAAAGCTTTAAAGCCCTGGGTAAGGATTTAGAGACACCACCAAAATTTGCTGAGAACATCTCCCAAGCAGGAGGGAGCCTCCGTGTGAATAAACAGCTCCGTCTCCATCTGGCCTGGGCAGACTCCGTGCCAGATGCTCTGTGAGGCAGCGGCGTCTGCGGAGATGGGTCCTTGGCAGACTTGTGTTGGCATGAGAACCTGCAGCGTTGGCCCTGCCGCCTTCAGAGGCGGATCTGGGAGCTTCACACAGGCAGGTGTCAGAGCACAACAGTTGCTCTGCTCTGCCTCATGGGGACCATGAGAAAAACCTGCTACAGGTGTGTGTTCAGTGGCTGTGTAGAGTGAAGCGGTGAGGGACAGGCTGGGGGTGGCGGCTGGGCGCAGTTCAGGTGAGTTTGGTTAAATGTAGGGCTGAAAATTCCTTTGAATTCCAAGGGATCCCCACAAGAATCACTTGTCTGTGGGACAGGAACTGGGTGGGCTGAGCTCCAGAGGGCTGGGAAGGGTCTGAGGCCCAGGGAGAGGATGTGCAGGCTCTGATGGCTCTGGGTGAGCCCTAAGCAGAGGATGCACAGCACCACAGCAGGGACATGGTGCCTTTGCCATCTCTTGGTCAGGCCTGGACCCTACCTGTTGAACTGGGGTGGGGCACAGAAACAACCCCCCCAGACTGCAGCAGCTGCTTGTGCCAGGAACACGTGGTTCCTGTGCTGTCCTCCTTGCACCAGCCCCTTGGAATGCTCTGCGGAGCCTGGAGCACGTCCTGTCCTGGGAGGACCTGTGGTGCCAGAGGAACAGTGCTTGCTGTGAAAGTGGGGGCTCCTCTGCCAAAACAGGGGAGGGGACAGAATCAGGGCTGTGCCAAAAAGCTGCACCACTGGGGGTCCATTCACCAGCACAGCCCCACCTGCTGCTGGCCATGCCCGTCACCTTGGGTAAGGTCGTGTCATTCTATACAGACCTGGGGCCCTGCCACTCTCCCAAAAGCAAATCCCCTTAATTGAGTGTCTAATTGATACCTAAAAATACTGCCCTCAGCTGCTGGTGGAATCTGCCCTGCAGCAAAGGTAAGGCAGGACCCACGATGCCATGGCCCCATGACCTTGGGAAGGTGCCCCAAGAGCATCATGCGGGTGCCCCAGCAGGGTGATGTGACATGCTGGAGAGCTTCACTGAGGTGGCCTCAGCCCTCTTTCTGCTCCTGGGGGTCTTGTCTGCTTCAGGGGCAAAGCCAGGTGGGAAAAAACCTGTCCATCTGCAGGGTCTCACTGGGGTTTTTGGGCTCTCTCTGACTGCCTGGTTTATCCCAGTCCAGAAATGGGTTTAATCCACAAATTTGAGCTCAAGAATGTGCCAAAGAGGTTGGCATATCTTGTCTGTGCCATTGGCGGTGGCTGATTCTGGGAGTCTGTGTCCCCTCAGCACCCGTCTTGTGCCTGCCCAGTGCAGGAGCTGCTCCCCCCGGAGTGAACCCTTTGGCCCTGCAGCGTTAGCTGAGCTGCAACATCCCTTCTTGTAGTTACTGATTTTGGGGATGAGGGGATCGCCCACCTCTTGTTCCTCCCATTTATTTATTTATTTGTTTGTTTGTTTGTTTGTTTGTTTGTATCTGTGTTTATTTTATGTTTTTAAGGCCGGTGCAGTCAGTGCAAATCACACTGAGTGTGACGAGTGGCACCCCTCATGATCCAGCCCCAGATGCCTTTGCTGCTCTCGTGCAGGGCCGCGGCTGCGCGTGCTGGGGGTCCCAGGGCAGCTCCTCTGGCGCCGGCCTGGCCGTCTCAGATGATTTGATGTAGAAATACTGTTTCACGCCTCAGAAGGTTAATTATGCACCGCTCACCCAGTCCTGCTCGCTGCTGCTGTAACGTTATTTATTTATTTTTAAGCGGTTTCACAGATTTCCCTTCTGGGCGACTCTGGAATTAACTCGATCAGTGCACGCCTGATGAAGCGAACTGTAATTCCTCCCCGGAGTCAGGCCTGGCTTGGGGATGGCTCCAGCGCCGTGGCAGAGCCGCCGCGTGCGCTCGCCCAGAAAGAGGTCACTGGTGCCCGTGGGGCTGGCGACGAGCGCTCGCTGCTCAAATCCAGGGAACCTCTCAAACTTTGAATTTCAGATTCATGTCTCAGCTCCTGCACCAGCCAGGATTGGTGTGGGGCGGGTGCAGAGCAGAGTGAGGAGCAGCACCAGCCTGGGGTCCTCATTCTGCGTAGCTGAGTGCAGGGGACTGGAGGGGGGCTCAGGCTCGGTGCTGTTACAGGAGGGGCTGGTGGTGACAGCCATGTTCCTGCTGTGGGAGTGGGTACTGGCCACTGTCAGCCTCCCACAAAGGGTGTTCTTGCATCCAGGGGGGCAGTGGGATGGGGTTGTGCTGGGCTGGGTCAAGGGATCTATGATGCCTTTGAGGTGAAAAGGAACCCCAACTTCAAAAAAATCCAAAGGAACAAGGAACATTGACCTTGTCCTTGCTACAGGAAAAGGGATGGGGTTGTGGGTGGGTTGGAGGGGGTGTGAAGCTGTGTGGGATGTGAATGGGCTCTTCTGGTTCACAGCACTCTGAAACTGATCTTATTTATTGTGTTTGATTAATTAATTTTTTATGTTAGTTTTTCCCCCTCCTGAGAGCTGGGCAGGGACTCCCTCTGCCACTTGGAGGATGCTTTCCTGTGCTCATCATCTGTGATGCGTCCGAGTTGGGATGGGGAGCAGGCTGGAGACAGATCCCTCTTATTGGCCCTCCCTCCCTCCTTCCCTCTGTCCCACGGGTGTTTTCTGTTTAAACAGAACGTTATTAATAACTCTAGGCTATTTTTAAATCTCATGCTGGAGCGCGTGGTTCATTTGCGGGGGACAGGGAGTGGCGGCTGTACCGCAGCAGTGGAGGCAGCTCGGTCTCTGCCCCTGGTCCTTCGGCTGCTGCTGGCAGCCAAAACCTCACTAGCTCTGATGAAGAGCCCCAGTGGTGCTGGTGTGGGGGACCCCAGGGCTGTGTGGCTCTGTGGGAGAGCCCAGGGAAGGGGCTGCTTCCCTGGAGGAGGTTTTGACACCTTTAGAGGGTTCAGACTCCTGTGTGTGTCCGTGCTCTGACACAGAGGTGGCTGCGTCCTGCTTGGAACTGGGGTGCCAGTTTTGAGCCTGAAAGGCAAAGGGGAGCCCAGGGCCACCCTGGGCTGGGACCTTTCACTGGGGGGCGGTCTGTAGTCCATGGCAGGTGTCCCCATGTTCCATGTTTTGTGTGCTCTGTCCTGCTGCTGCAAGCAGGGATCGCCAGTGCTGACACTGCTCTTTCTGTCTGCCTGCCCAGGTCCCTCCGGACACAGCAGCCCCCTTTTAGCATCGTTGCCCATCCCTGGCCGGCCTCTTCACCCTCCCTTGGACATCAAGCACTTTCTGACCTTCAGGCTCAACGGGACATCACCGCTCAACCTATTCCCCAACTTCAACACGGTGAGTCCCCAGGGTGTGTGGGCATCAGCTGCTGGACCCCCCCTCCCCTGCAGCGGTCCCTCCTCTACATAGCACCACTCCTTGAACCCCACCAGGTAGTTTCTGGTTTAATTCCTGGGCTCTTTGGCTGCTGGACACCCATTCAACATGCCCACTTTGCCCTTAGCTCAGAGAGGTTCCTGCCCAGCCAGCGCCTGTCAGTACCAGAATTAAAAACATGGTTCATTTTAACCGAGATCAATTGGATTTTGCTCCTGGAATCAATAGTAATAAAGTAGCTCTGGAGAGCAGTTCATTAGTTGAAAATTAAATAAGAAAAAGCAAAGAAAGAGAGAGAATATATTACAGATATGAGGAATGTGGCTGGTGCTGTGGATGTTGGGGAAGTCGGAATGCTGAGGACTGCTCCCACCCCCTGCTTGGGTCCCAGGTCCCTAACACTGAACCACTGGCCCAGGTGCATGGGGTGGGCAATGACAAGTGTCTTTAGAGAGCTCCCTTTTACAGTTAAACTGATCTGGATGTGGCCAAGGACACACCACTGTGTGGGGTGTGAAATGGTGTTTTCCCTATGCTGCACGGCTCCCCCAGGCTGGTCCCAGCCTTGCGGAGGTCTCTGTAACCCCTGGGCACTGCCCAGGATTGTTGTGGAGCAGGTTCTGCTCCGGGAAGGGCAGTGGGCCTGAGGGCTGCTCCCCCTCTTTGCTGCAGAGACACTGCAGGTCGGTGTTCTGGGGTTCAGTAAATGCCCCATTGTTCTCTCTCAGGAGCCTGGAAACGGGACTTTCCTGAGCCCCCTCCCTGCTCGCCGGCCTTTTTTGAGTGGCTTTGAGCTTAAACGTGTTCGGAAGGTGCAAATTATCACCGAGATCCTCAAAGACAGTTCAGAAATTAAGTGCAGGATTCCTGTTGCTGTTGAATGGGATTCAGGCGTCTGAGTCCTTTAAGCTCTTTTGAAGCCCCAGCCCAGCCTCTCCCCAGGCTAATGAGCTGGAACACAGGACTGGAGGGGTTTTGATGCCATTATAGTTCCTGCTCTTTGTCTGGGCTCTTTTTTTAGTTGCTGGAGTCAGGAGTGAACTTGACCCAGCGCCTGTTGTTCGCTCCTCTTGGCTCCCACCTGCCGCTGCCTCGGCGCGTGTTCACCCACATTTGTTGCTTTAAAAAAAATGATAATTTGGAAAATGAATCTGATACTTGCTGGAGCCACACAGTGTCGCCCGGCTGCTGTGTTCTGTGTGGGCTTCTGCCACGGAGGATGGCTCAGACATGGACAGAGATGCCAGGGGAGGCTGTCCCAGCCATCTGGAGACCTGGAGTCAACCACTGAACGTGGTGTGTGATGTTGGCTGATGGTCTGGGGACAGGAGCTGCCCCTTCGGGGTGTGTCTGTGCTGGAGATGTGGCCGAAGGAGGCTGGGTGAGGTTCAGGGTGTGCTGGGCTGGTGGCTCTGGGGGAGCCCAAGCAGAGCTTCCCTCTCACAGGATGAAGGGCTGGAGCATCCCTGCAGCCTGAGCTGGTCTGGCAGCTCTGGAGGAGCCAGAGCATCCCTCAGGATGTAGGGCTGGAACATCACTGCATCCTGCGCCAGGCTGGTGGCTCCTCATCTCTGCCCAAGTGGCTGTGATGCCAGGTCAGACTCCACTTGAGCCTCACTGGGGGGAGAGGGTAAGGGGCAGCAGTCAGAATCTGCCCCTTGCTGAGGTCACTGCCGCATTGGACGTGCTCTACAAAAGCATCTGAGGGTTCCCCTTTCATGCCCTGCGTCGCTGGTGATGCTGTGAGAGCTCAGCGATGCCCTGGAGAGCAGGAGCTGTTTGCAGCTCCCAGCAGAGCACTCTGCACTCAGAGCAGGTCACAGGGCTCCCATGAACCCAGCAGATGTTTTACCCTGGAGTGAACGAAACCTTCCAAGCTGCCTCCTGTCACTTAGAGCAACAACCAGGGGAAAAAAAAACCCTTAATGGCACCGGAGGAACATTCCTTGCTCCAGAGGTCTTTCTCTTAGCTTGGGATGTTGCAAATCCCCAGGACCCAGCAGCGCCTCATAAAACCCTGTCAGCAGACACGATGTGAATGGATGCTGCATCCCTGTGAATTCCTGCTCCTGACCTCAGCGGCCGCAGGGAGCTCAGCGCAGGGATCGCTATTTATATCGGCAGGAACATCCAGGGATAAATAAAGTAATGTGAGTCAATACGAATTGACTATAAAGCTGGGATCTTTATTCCCCAAGACCGCGGTGCCCAAAGCCACCTCTGCTGCTGGCTCCAGTCTTCTGGAAGTGGCCAGGAAGAGCCTCAATCCCTGGCTGCAGGCACTGGTACGTACGGCTGCAGCAAAGCCCACGCCAGCCCCGCGGGAGCTGGGGGGACTGTTCCATATCCGAGAGAGCTGCAAGGGCATGCGGCGGGGAGGAGATAGAGGGATGTTTGTGTTCTTATTCAGGGAGAAGCACAAGGGCTCTCAGGTGGCATCAGGCTTCAGATGTGCTCAGTGAGGGGTGGAGCTGGGCTGGGCTTCTGGCAAAGCCCCTGGGACTGTATGTGCTCCCATGGGGGTGGGCAGTGCTGGTGACAGTGCTGGTGTTCACTTTGGGGCAGCAGGAGCAGCCATGGCCACCAGTTGCATGTGCCTGGGGCTGGGGTGAGGAGCCAGGTTCTGAGTGTGCTGGCCAGCCCAGCCCCTGGGAGCTCATGAGCCCTGTGCCTGCCCAGAGCAGTTGCAGGTGCTCTGGTGGACACAACTCCTTGCTGTGCCACAGGGTCGAGCAGGGTGGACTTGGCAAAAGCACAAGGGCTGGAAAGACCCAAGCTGATGCCATCACCCTGGCATAACCCCAAGAGGATGAGGAGACCCTGTGCTGGGGCTGTTCAGCACCACCACCATGTAGATGAGGCTCAGATGTGGCTCTGGCACCACTGGCTTCACTGGCAGGTTCAGGATGAGGCCAATACGGCCTCATCTGTGTCCTTGTGCCAGCATCTCCCTTTCCACTGCCTCCTCCTCCAAACCCCACCCTGCTCATGCCGCGGTGCTTAGGGTGTGGGTGAGCCCCTGGGAGCTGTCAGCGCTCGGTGGGTGCCAGTGTTGTTTGGCAGTGCTTGGTGGGAGCAACTGGCTGGAACCTGGTAGCTGACACTGCTGGGAAGGTTGGAGCCATTTTTCTTTTCTCAGTGAAAAGCTGGGTGTTTCTCTGGAAAACAAGTGCTGGCCCAGCAGCCCAGCAGCACGGGGGTGCTGCCAGCAGCACATTGCAGTGTTTGTCATCATGTGTGGAGCAGCATCTTGGCCATCTGTAGCTTCCTCCAGGTCTCTGCCGAACCCCAAAGGCCTCTTCATTTATATGCCAGATAAGTGAGTAAAATTTCATAGCAAACAGGCACTTCATTAATCACCTGCTTTTACCATTCTGCTCACTCCTGGAAAGGAATTTGGGGTCTTGATAATGGCACTGTTGTCCAGGCATGTGCCTCGAAGACTGATGCACCTGTCTCGGCAGCGAAATAGCTTTGCAGAGAAATACGATCGCTGAAAACCCCGGGCTCTCCTGACAGCAGGACTCAGATAAGATAATCTCCCTGTGCCACAGGGTAGGGAACAATACTTGCATTATAGATTGGAGCCACGCACAGACAAAGAGGTTATTCTTATGTTTTCTTCCTTAATAAATGCGTTTTGTTAAAAACAATTATGGCTTTTGGAAGCAGTTTGGTGCTTGGGCTGTGGAATGAGGCCGAGCCCTGGGGCGAGACAGAAGGGCCAGGGCCTGGCACCGGCCACATGCTTGGCCCCACCACAGCCCTGGGCAGGCTGGAGGACAGATATGGCTCCTGGCAGGTCATCGAAGTGGGTCTGTGTGTGCCCAGCCTGGTGAGTGAGTTGTCATTGTTGAGTTTGAGCAGGTGAAATGCACATCTGGACAGCAGTGGAGCAACTCAGAGGGGCTTTCATGGGTACTGTGTCTTGGGCAAGCTGTGTCTGTGGCAATGAGCACTGGTGTCCCCCCTGCCTTGGAACTCACGTGAGCTGTTGGTGTCCCATGGGCTGGCACACACAGCCCTGCTCACGCCTTTGGCATTGATTGGGGACATTACAGCTCTCTGGTGAAGAGCACGTGGAGAATTAACGATGCTTGTTTTGGTCACCTCTGTTTTGGTGGTTTCAGTGGTTTCTGCTCCTGCTGAGGTCAAGGGTAGCCACTGAGGTTCAAACAAAAACTGGTAATTTTCCACCTGTGACACAAGTGTCTGTGTGGGAGGAGAGGGGAGGGGACTTGGGCACACACTGGGGCAGATGGGGTCTCGTCCCTTCTGCCAGACCCCAGCCGACATTCGGACCTTGTGTGGGTTTGGTGGATTTGGTGGATTCAGGAATGGTTTAATCAGGACGGGAGCCAGTGTTGACACGGCACGCTGCCCTCCATGGCCACAGGGCTCCTCGGCAGATGCAGCCCCTCACTCCTTCCAGCCACTGCCAACTCGGTGGCGTTGGCAGCAGCCCCTTGGGAGCGTGACAGGCGTGGGGGTCACCAGGTCGCGGTGCCACGCTGGGGCAGCCATGGGGACACAGCACCCAGCCACCCTCTGCCCTCCGTCCCGTTCCAGATGGACCCGGTGCAGAAGGCGGTGATCAGCCACACCTTCGGCGTGCCGGCCCCGCTCAAGAAGAAGCAGTTAATCTCCTGCAACATCTGCCACCTGCGCTTCAACTCCGCCGTGAGTGGGGCCACACATGGGGCTGGGAGTGAGTGCGGGGCGTGGGGCCAGCCCCTGTCAGGGCCATCCCCGGCAATGGCCATTCTCATCCACCGGAGCTGCCGGTGCTTGGTGTCCGGCAGCACGGGGGCTGTGGGCTGCTGGAGCTGCTCTTGCCTCCCTGGGCCCTGCACCCTGGGCCAGGCTCTGCTGCCTATGGAGGAGCCATCCCAGCCTGGCCATGCTGGATCTGCAGTGCCTGGGGCTGATGCTGCCCTGCCAACAAAACTCCCTGGTTTTGGGCTTCATAATTCTGCTCCACAGCCAAGCAGCTCAGACAAAGAATTGCTTCCCTGTTTCAGACTGCATCCTGCCCAGGCGTGCTGTGCCAGGAGAGTCAGTCCCACTGCATGCTCCCAGTGCCCCTGTGAGCCCCCTCCCCACTCTGCCCATCCCTGCCCATGTCCCTCCAGGTCCCTCCCGGCTGGCCCAGACCCTCACAGCCCGCGGGTGTTCCAGCACAGTGGCTGTGACCTACTTCGGCTGCACCCAGCCCCGTTCCAGCCCTCTTATCCGGGGAGAGTTTATTGTCTTTGCTAATGAGGCACCACGCTCGCTCGGACTGGCCCTTTGCTTTCCCACGTACCAGCCACAGCCCTGGCCCCTGTTCCCAGCCCTTGGAAAGTCACAGAGGGAGAAAAGGGAAGGGATGGGATAGGATGCTTCCCTCTGCCGAGCCCGGGAATCCTCAGCTGGCCCCCAGGAATGCTGTGCAAATTAATCTGTCCTACTCAGGGGTACAGTGTCTAATTCATACTGGGGTTCCTTTCCATAAATTGCCATAAATTTGGGGGACAATGCAGCATTGTCCCTGTTGGGAGGACACCAATGTTCGGGGGATTTTTTTTGTGGCCATTTTTATCAGTTCAGTGCAGACATGAATCCATCAGAGTCACGCTTCATTATCCAGCGTTCACTGAGAGAGAGGAGCTGGGGACGTGAGCCATGTGTTGGATACCCCTTAGGATACAGTGGGTGATGTGTCCTCCCCACCAATGAACCTCTTTATTTCATTTTTACAGCAACAATTCATCGTATGTTTCTGGAGTCATAAATTTTGCCTGAAAGCTGCTTTTAGGAGTGACTTGATGCATTTAATCAGAGCAGGGTCCTTATCTCAGCCAAGCAATGTGCTGATGTCTTAGAGAGTGATACCTTGGCCCCAATATGTCGGTGTCAGAGCAGGCTGGGGAGGAGGAGGGACACGGCTCTGTGCTACACCCCACACCCAACACCCCTCTGCAGTGGTCCCAGCCCTGGGCCTGGATGTCACCAGGAAAGGTGGCTGCACTAGAAACATGCCTGAGTGGCCACATACCAGGGCTGACCCCACCACCTGCCCTCCCCATGTCTGTCCATCATGCTGGCCACAGCACTGACATGGACACTCCGGTCTCTCCCCCCCCAGAACCAGGCAGAAGCCCACTACAAGGGCCACAAGCACGCACGGAGGCTGAAGGCCATCGAGGCCATGAAGAACAAGCAGAAGGTGGTGGGGGCTGCAGCGGGGGCCCCTGGCCAGGACAGCACGGCTGACCTGGCCCCCAGCCCTGTGGGCAGCGGGGAGCCGGGCAGCACAGGTACGAGGAGGGGGATGAGGCTGAGGAGGCTGTGGGAGGTGTGGCAGAGATGCCACGGGTCGCAAATGAGCTCCAGTGCTCGCAGGGGTGTTTTCCCTGTGATTGGGTGTCTCTGGGAGGTGTTTGTGTGGATTTGGGAGAGAAAGCGAGCCCTGTCTCACACACCCCCGGGGCTCTGCCGCATGCGGGGATGGGGCTGGTGGGAGCCATGGCAGGGTTGGAGCTCGCCTGGGGTTTTGTGCTGAGCCCAGCTTCCATGCACTGCAGATAAAAGCTATAATGGGAGAGGCCTTGGGAAGAGCCACCCTTGGCAGGGATGGATGCATGCAGATGTTGTCTGAGATGGTCTTGGGGAACACAGTGGTGCTCCCTGAAATACAGGAAACCTGTTCAAGCACAGAGAACTTTCCCTTTCTGCCCATTTCTTTCTCTTTTGCCCTTTCCCCCTTTCCTTCCCTTCCCACCAGCTGATGCCAGTAGCCCACAGGAGCCGGAGGGTGAGGGCAGCAGCCTGGGGCTGGTGCCCAGCACTGAGGAATCACCCGTGGAGCTGCCAGGCAGCGTTGCCCCGCTGGGCTCCCCACCGGCCTCCGAGCTGTCAGAGGGCACCTCGGATGCCACCAGCGTGGCCTCCTCGTCCGCTCAGGCAGCCGAGGCACAGGCGGCTGAGTCAGGCAGCAGCGTCAGCTCAGCCCCTGAGAGTGAGAAAGAGGGGAAGAAGAGCAAACAGCACCTGTACTGTCCCACCTGCAAAGTGACCGTCAACTCCCTGTCCCAGCTGGAGGCTCACAACACTGGTAAGGGCATTATGGGGGGGACAGGGGGACAGGCCCCCTGCCACTTTGTTGGGGCTCTGAGCAAAGCCCAGCCATGCCCCATAACCAAACAGCCTTGCAAGGAAGTAGAGAGCATTAATGAGTGTTGCTGTAATTAAAAATTTTTCATTAAAATGACCTGCACAGATAAACCATGGGGCTTTACCTGGGCTGCAGCTTCTAGGGTGAATTTTCACAAGGTCAAACACTCTTATTGTTTATGTCTCAGTTAAGGACATTTCCAGCTACTTTTAATCAAGTGATTGAGGCTACTTTATATTCCATTTGGCTTGAAGCTGATAGCCAGGGTTTCTTCCAAACTTGGGATAATCCTTCCCAAAGCAGCTCGGTGGTTTGGGCTTGGGGCCCTGTGGAGAAGACCCACTTCTGGGGAATCCAACGAGCTGTGGAGCTCCGTAGCCAGCGATGGCTCCTGGGGTGTGCAGGGCAGCCCCTCGGGGTGGGCAGGTGTGGGAGCTGCTGAGGGTCCCCCTGAAGCCTGGGGGTGGCCAGACCCACCCCCAGAGTGGTGGTGGGGGATGGCAGCCATGGTACAGGGGTCCCCAGTGGGGTCTGAGGGCCCTGCAGTTCCAGCTCCCAGCTCTCCCCTTCCTCTGGAGGATGCCTAAATTGGGCACCCCAGCTTTAAATGGAAGGTCCTTTTCTCCCCAGTTCAGCAAGTACTGGGAACCAGTTTCCTCCACCCCATGGCCTGCTGGAGCAGCAGCAGCTGCTGTGTGCAGGGTTGGCTCAGGACACTGCTGCGGCTTAGCTGCAGACGTGTCCTTTTGCTTTTGTCAGCTCCAGTTACGAATTCAGGAGCTGATTTGGGGAAAAAGAACAAACAAGCAAACAAACGTTTGTGGGCTGGCGCTGCTCCGTGGCCGACACACAGCTCCTTGCTTCACACCTTAAAAAATAGAATGAATTAGCAGGGGCTTAAATTACTCGCTCCCCATGCACCCTCGCCGTCCCGGCGCTGGCAGGGGCAGGACAGAGCGCCCTGTCCCCAGGTGTGTAGGGATCTTGGGTTCCTCCTTCCCCACCTGCTGTGGCCCCGCTGAGCTATTCCTGGCTCCCCGGCCGGCCCCGCTCTGACCTTGGGCACGGCTCAGATGCTGCAGCGCGGCGGGCGACGCGCGCCCTGCTCCGCCGACTGTGCTAACGCCCGGGGACAGGCGACAGGCTCCAGCGCACACTCAAAATAGCAGCTTCTCCGAAGCTGGCACATGGAGGGGGGGGTCTCTGGGAAGATGAGCATCTCTGCTCTGCCTGCGACGTGCAGCTTGGCAGGGTTTGGAAACGGGCTGCGCAGCACTGGCAAAAACCTGGGCTCCCAGGCAGCTCCCTGTCCCGTCTGCCTGTGAGTGCTGTTGGGCACGGGTTGGTGAGGTTCCCCCGGTGCTGCTGAAGGGCACTGTTCCCGCTGCTGTGGTACTGGCACAGAGCTGGGCTGGGTTTGCTGAGTATCCCCTCTCGCCAGGCGCCAAGCACAAGTCGATGCTGGAAGGTCACGGCACCCAACTGCGACGAGGCCGGGGCAAGCTGCTCTCCCGGGCAGGGCACAAGTCCAAGCGGATCGGGAACAAGGGCAGCATCAACATCCAGAACAAGGCGTTCCACTGCCAAGTGTGCGAGATCTATGTGAACTCCGAGACCCAGCTCAAGCAGGTGACGATGCCCTGGGAGTGCCCGGGCACCGGGTGTGGGGGGCAGAGACTCAGGGTGTGGGTATCTGACGGTCCCTGCAGGCTGATGGGCGTCCCCACAGACCTGAGCCGCACAGTGCCCTGGCTGTCCTGGCTCCCAGTGATCCTCCTGTTTTCCTCCCCAGCACATGAGCAGCCGGCGGCACAAAGACAGGCTGGCAGGGAAGCCACCCAAGCCCAAGTACAGCCCCTACAACAAGCTGCAGAAGAATGCTGCCCTCGCAGTGAGTATTATCAAGGTACCTGTCTCCCTGCACAGCACTCGCTTGCCGTCAGCCATCCTTGCAGTGAGTCACAGGAGCTGCTTCTCTTAAACCTTGGTTTCCATCACCACAGCTCAGCTTCTCCCCTCAGGGAGGGTGGGCTGTGGTAGTGGGTTTTGAGTCTCTTCCTGGGAAGGCCAGCATGGGGATAACTTGGGAGTGCTTTGCCAGCAGCATTAACAGGGGCAGCACTTGTGATTCCTCCACCTGTTCTGCGATCTCACAGTGTCCCCTCCTCCCTCCCTGCAGTCCAAGCTGGCTTTGCAGAAGCACCTCACCAAAACCCTGGCAACCCGTTTCCTGCCGAGCCCGCTCACCGCCGCCGCTGTCTGCGCCATGCCTGGACCCCTTGCCTTGCGACCAGCAGCTGCCACCACCCTCTTCCAAGCCCCGATACTCGGACCAGCCCTTTTCCGAACGCCGCCGGCTCACGTCCGCCCCACGCCGGGTCCCATCGTCTTCGCACCTTACTAGAGCCGCTGGCCCGCCGAGGGTCTGTCCGCCGTGGCTGGGCTGGGCTGGGCTGCGGGGGCTGCGCGCCGGGGGCAGCGCTCCTGGTACCTGCTCTCCTGGCTGGTGGGAAAATGTAGTCGTAGACATCAACCCCGGCTTCTCCTTTGCTTGGAGCGGGCTCCCACTGGAGAGAGGTGCCCCGACAGAGCCCAGCTAGCCCCGCCGTGCATCCCTACCGCTCCCCCAGCCTGTGCTGGCCCCGTGCTCGGCAGACGAGCCCAGGCAGTGCACGGAAGAGGACAATGTCCAAATCAGCAGGACCATCTCATGGCCTGGGCCTGCCTGTCCTTGGCCTGCTGGCTGCTTCTTCATCACCCTCCCAGTTACCAGACTGGAAGGAGAGGAGCTGGCTGGTCCCTGGGAGAAAGAGCATGCCTCTAGTCCCTGCCAGCCCAGTGGGAAGGGAACTGAGAGGGGAATCTCAGCCCAGCTCTTACTGGGAGAAACAACCCCAGCACAAGTGGGAAGCTGGCAGTTTCTCTCTCAGCCTGGGCTGGCTGTGCCATTGCCAGCCCTGCACCTGCCTGTGCTGGCAGGGTGTTTCTGTGCCACCCACCAGCCCCCTGCCCCCACAACACCCTATGTCCCACCAGCCAAAGAGCCCCCGCGGTGGCGGGCACCGGCCACACTGACCGTATCCTCACTCCGAGAGCAATAGCTGACCCCAGGGCCGGCGCCTCCTCCCTCCAAAGCACACGGGCCCTGCCCTGGCCCCAGAAGCACACGACGGGCTTGTGGCTGAGCTGGGCCTCACTCATGCCCAGCAAGGCCGGGAGCACCAGGCTGTCTGGTGCTGGCTCCCCGAGGAGGTGACTCTGTGCTTGGCACCTGTCCTTGTCTCTGTCCCACCGCGGGGACAGCCCTGCCCCTACCTCCCGGGAGATGCTGTGAGGCTGAGTGAATGTCCCTAAAGCACTTTCAGTTCTCCAGTGAAAGGCAATGCTGCTGCTCACCTGCCATGCCCGGCCCTACAACCCCATCCCCATTAGGAGCTTCCAGGGAGTTACTGATGATTCCCGAAAACAAAGGTGTCCCCAGCAGCCTGGACAATCAGGTGGCAGGTGCACCCATGGCCTGCAGAGTGCCGGGCTCTGGAGGGACTCCTGAGGCCATGGCTCTGCGTTTCACTGTGCTCAGACAGCCCAACCATGACCTGTCTGGGACTGTCACCACGGCGCTCTGGGTGCCCAGAGAGGGCACGCTGCTGTACATAGAGAGAATTGCATCCCAAACAGACCTTTTGCTGGAGGAACACCCCACCCCGATCTATGCAATCCAGGGGGGCAGCTCACCCACCGCATTGGCCGCCTGCGATTCCCTTTGGTGCTGCTGCATCCGTGCAGCCGGAGCAGTGGTGGGAGCAGAAGAACCAACCTGACACTGAGCCCTGTCCCGTCCCCGGCCCAGGGTGCTGGTTCAGACCTCTGCTGTGACTCCCATTCCCTCCCAGCCCTCGGGAAGAGGCAGGCTAGTGTGTGCACCTGGGAATCCACACGCACAAGCACACATATCTGACGTCTTGGCCATAAGCAGCGCCTGGATTTCAGAAGGATTTTGCCCAGCGTGCTCTGCTGATGCTCAGGATGGGTCCTGGCACGAGGAGGTGAACGGGAACCAGCCAGTGGGTGACTCAGATGGCTGAAACACATCTGCTTCCCGGGGCTGGAGCCTTGGCAAGGGCAGGAAAGCTGCAGGAGGGAGCACACACCTGCAGGTTCTGTGGGCAGCACCAACCATGGAGCCACTGCTGCACTCCTGCCGCAGAGACAGGAGAGCGAGTGAGCCCCTGGATATGGATTCACCTGCTCAGGGCATCCCTTCCCCAGGGAAGGAGGAGATGGAAGAGAGGGCACCAGGAGAAGTGTGAGCAGCTGTGCCTGGAGACAACGGAAAGGTCTTGCAGCAGCGGTGGGAGAAGCAGCTTGGAGCATAGCTGAGGGAAGGAAGGCTCCCGGCAGAAGCAGCTTTGCCGGGGTAAGGGAGATTGTCCCACAGCCCAGAGGACACGTAGGAACCCCACATCCCAGGGGACAGGCGCCTGTGCTGGTGGGGCCCCAGGGGACAGGAGGGACTCAGTCCCCACTCCCCAGTGCCAAGCAGCCTGTGGCCAGCGTGTCTCCAGCCACCCCTGCCCGTCTCACTGTGCCCTTCCCAGGCCCTTGGGGTCACCCCCAGTCTGGCCACAGCAGCTGGACAATGGGTCCCCTCCTGTGCCGTGAGCCCCCCGGCGCTGTGCCCAGTCCCTCAGGAGCATGGGGAGCTGGAAGCAGCCAGGCTTCAGCTTGCAGAGCTGCGTGGCACCAGTGGGCCTGTTCCCCTCCATTGTTCCAAAAAGCCTGTGCTGGAGCCGTGGCTGCTCCGTTGCCCCTCACCAGTGGAGTCCTGACGCACTCCTGTACTCGGCACTTTAACCCTGTGAAAGCCATTCCTTCTAGTAACAATAATACTGCAACGAGCTGCGTAAGAAACCCCCGTTATGGCATCCCCCCGAATCCCCTCCTGCTCTCCAAAGCATTTACTGCCTTTGACTTAGCACATGCTGTACTAGGAGTAGGGATAGTCCATAGCGCTCGGTAACGTGTGCCCCTCTGTAAATAACCTTGGAGTGATGTGAAGTTTGATTCAAAAAAAAAAAAACAGAAAAAAAAAAAAACAACCCAAAATGGAACATCCAGACTCTAGGGACTTGGCCAGTACCCTCCTGTAATGTTCATTGTATATTTTTTTGATGTACTATAACTGTTGGGGAAAAAAAAAGGAAAATATTTTGATAATCGAATCTCATCGCTTTATTGTGTTACTCAGTAAATAAAAGGAACAAGTATAAACACACTGGGGCTTTTCATCAGTTCTTTTCCTACATCCAGACTACCTGAACGGAATGAGTGTTGCTGGGTAGAACTGGGGCACCTGTGCCTTGTCTTATGGTGGTTCTGATAGAAGGCAGCACTGTGACAGGTGGGCAGTGAAAGCTGCCATAGCCCAAAGCATCTGGGGTGTGCAGGGTAAGTAAAGTCCCAGCTCCTCCAGTGATCCAGGTGTGCAGGGTAAGTACAGTCCCAGCTCCTCCAAGGATCTAGGTGTGCAGGTGAAGCACAGTCCCATCTCCTCCAAGCTCATGGCTGAGTCTGCATTCAGGAAGGCTGGAATGGTGGATCTGGGCACCCTGCCCCCAGGAACAGCACCTGCCCTATTCTAGGCATTCCCTAGATATTCCTGTGCATAAAGGAGCAGTGGATGCTGCCAGGGTAAGGGACCCTGCCAAGGAGCAGCACAGACCCAGCTGAGGCAGGGCAAGGAGAGCTGCTTGGCTGGAGGCAGGGCCAGCAAACAGGCTCTTCCCACGTGTTATCAGGAAATAGAAAAAGAGGAGAGTTGTTCCCTCCAGATGTGGAGCTGATCCCCACATTCCAGCCAGCGTGTGCTATGCCTCTGCTCCCCTCTCCCAGCATGCGCCTGAGAGCAGAGGGGGTCACTGAGTGAATCCTGACCTTCCTGTAGCACCTCTGACAGCTGCAGGGGCTGGGCAGGGAGAGGAGTGGTCCCTGTCCCACTGCCTCTCTCATCCTCCAGGACCATCCCCAGCCCTGGGGTGATTTTTCCTCCTGCCACCTGCTTCCCACAGGCTCCGTGACACCAGGCAGGACTTGGTAGGAGGTGTGTACAAGGGAAGCAGGAGGGTGAGGAAGAGAAGGTGGCAATGGAAGGGAAGGGGAAGAAGGCTCAGCCATCCATGGATCCGCTGCCCTTGTTCTTGCGGCTCAGGGGAAATGCAGACTTGCTCTGTGGCTGTGTCATCTTGCTGGCCAGGTAGATGAAGGGCTCGATCAGCGTGCGCCGGTCAGCCACGGACACCTCCCACAGCTTCACCTTCTCGCCCTTGGCCCAGTGCTGGGCTGCATCATGGTCCACCCGGCGCTGCTCCTGCAGGTCACACTTGTTGCCCAAAACCACAATGGTGACCTGTTGCAAAAGGGAGAGAAAGGCCCCTGAAGGTTCCAACCCCAGCGCTGCAGGGCTGGCTGGCTCTGCCATGGAGACCCTCAGTGGTGGGCCCAGCCCTGCCACTGGTTCCCCATCCATGTCAAAGCCTTTTGAAACCCCATGACCCCAGCGCTCCCTTCCCCTCCTGCTGGGGTCTGTGTGTCCCAAAATAACCCGAAAGTGGAAGGAGTTTTTGAGCACCTGTAAGCTCAGAGAGCATCCCAAGAGAGAGCCTCTTACTGCTGGGAGTCTCACAGATCAGGGACCCATCAGCATTTTGTGATGGGCTAGAGAAAAGAAAGGTGAGAACCCGCCCCAGGGGAGCAGAACCCACTCCGCAGCCCCTTCTCCTGGGGGACCCACCTCCTTCTTGTCCTTGGACTTGTCGATCTCCTTCTTGAGCAGCTCGACACGCTTGAAGGACTCCTTGCTGTCGGTGCTGTAGACCAGCACGTAGCCGTCGGTGCAGGAGAAGCAGTGCTTGGGCAGCTCCAGCCCGTCCCGCAGCCCCCGCGTGTCGTAGAAGCGCACCTGCTCCCGCACCCCCCGGTCCGTCTCGATGGAGCCCACGTAAATGTCCTCCTGGGTCTCGATCATCTCCGAGCCTGCCGGGGGGTGGGGACACGTAGGGACCCTGCCCGGGGGTCTGGCCCTGCCACAGCCCGCGGAGCTGTCCCGCCGGGCGCGCTTTGCCGTCCTCGCCCACCGCCGGTGCGTTCGGTGACCAGGGACAGCCCAGCCCAGGGGGATCCCCAGAGCCAGCCCTGCCCAGGGCCGGAACTGCCCGCTACACCCGGGGCCGCCGCCTCCCGGGGGAGCCTCGGAGCGGCCCCGCACTCACCGACCACATGGTTCCCGTAGAGCAGCTGCTCCAGGATGGAGGTTTTCCCGACCGAGGCCTGCCCGCACACCACCACCTTGCAGCTCTTGCCCATCCCGCCTCACCGGGGCGGGGGCGGCCGAGCCTCACCAGCGGCGGCGGGAGCGGCGCGGCGACAGCGCAGCGCCCCCCTGCGGGCGGGCGGACCGCGGGACGCGGCACCGCC
>VXAC01002675.1:391930-478058 GCA_013399225.1 Rhipidura dahli | reverse complement strand
GGGAGCGGCGGCTCCCCTGGGGCTCCGCAGCGGGGCCCGGCGGGCGGTGACAGCCCCGGGCCGCACGCGGCAGGGCCCGGGAGCTGCCGGATTTGCGGTGCGGTGCCGGTGTGTCCCAGTGAGCTCCCGCGACCTCCGTGCGCACCGCGATTAGAACATCCACCCGTTACCGGGGTGTCCCAGAAATGCAGTTCACACCCTGTGTCCCGAGGCCACGCACCTTCACCGGTGCCGGGGGAGCGCGTCCTCCTCCTCGCTGCGGGGAGGAGGATTAAACGCGTGGGAAGAGGAGGCTTCCAACTCCTGAACCCTTTGCTGCTGCATCACCCCGTTTGAAACCTGCCCGCAGAGGGTTTCACTCTGTCTTTCCTTGCTGTGGATAACGGGAAAAACGCCTTGGGCAGAGCCCTGCTCCGGGAATGCTCCATCATCCGGGAGCTCCTGGTTTGTCCGTGCAGTGCTCTGGTGCACCGTGCCCGGGGGAGCTGCCGGTGGTACCTGAAGCAGGGGGAGGTGGGATCCCGACTTTCCCCCGCATGTTTTCCTCCCGGGAGTGAGTGAACTGGAGCGCTGTGGGCAGAGAGGTGGGAAGGTCCTTGTCCAGGAAACTCCCCTGGTTTTCCATAGTGGCAGGTGCTGGGTTCATCTCCCAGAGAGCTGGAAGGAAGGAGCTGTTCCTGTAGAAGCGGAGGTATTTGCTCTAGAAGATGATTCAGTGGAATGAAGAAGAGGAAACAAAACCGAAAGTGGCCTCTGAGGAATTGTGGTTTCAGACTCCCATGGATGGCCCAAGGGATTCTGTGGAATTGAGGCCTGAGGAGCAGCTCCCTGGGGAGGTCCTGCTGAGCAGGAAAGGAGGAGCTGCTGAAGAGGCACTTGGGGCTCACAGAGCACTGGGATCGCCCAGCCTGTGAGGCTGGGACAGGCCTGTGCAGGCACATCATTCCTGCCCCCTGGGCAAGTGAAATGTGGTGTTTGAAATGGTAAAAATTCCCAGAGGTAAAACCCTGGCTGAAGGCAGAGGTGTCTGCAGGTAGTGACCTCCAGCTCCTTCCTTCTGTCCTGAGGTTGTGCCAGGCACTGCTCTGGTTGCCTTCATAATGTTTACTTTTCTCGTTCTTTTGGGCATGTCACACCTTTTCCTTGACGAAACAGACCCATATGAGCAGGAGCTGATTCCCTGGGGAGCCAGCCTGGCACGCCCCGATTTCTTTGCAGTCCTGTGCATTAACCTGTTCCCTACCCCAGCCCTTCCTTTTTCACCTAGGTAGCTCGGTTGCTCTCATGGAAATCAGAGCAGTAATTGCTGTATTGGGGAGTGGAGTTGGAGCCTCAAAAGTTGTCCGTCAGATGTTTGTGGAACATCCCGGGCCAGGGTGAGCTCTGCACAGGACGCACTGATTTGGAGCAGCCTTTGGGATGTGTCTGCGCTCACTTATGTAAAAATTAGCAAAAATAAGGGAAAACCTTTTCAGAGTCCTTATGATAACTCAGCAACGAGGGTTCCATGTTCTGTGTTTCCATTTAGGGGTTACAGCACGGCAGAATATTTGCTCAAGGACTCACCTTTGTCCAAATATACGATTCTGTTCTTCATGGCTCAGTAAAACCGCGAAGTTAGAAAAAGAGCAAAAGGGGAGATCTGCATTTCAGAATGGCTGTAACTAAGGCTCTGAAGCAGCTGCAGACATGCCAGAGGGCTCCCAGGGTGTCCAGGGCACAGGAATGGAGTGTGGTCACAGGATAATTATTGTCTGCTGCTGCCTCATGGATTGTTGGGGTCCAGGCGGAAAGCGTTGATGTAATGGTGTTAATTTTATCCATTGGTGCACCAGTGCAGAGCAGCTGATGAGCAGGACTGGGCCACCCCCAAAACCTCACTTTTTTCTTCATTAATTTGAAAGGTTTCTCACCCATGGGAACAGTTTTTCTCTGCTCCCAGCTGCTCTATGAGCTTGGGCCCCTGGAGCTTTGCCAGGGAGAATTTCCTTGTCATCTTCCTGGCAGCTCTGGCTTTCTGGCTCCCGTGCATGCTCCAGGCTGGATCTTTCTCCTGCTTCTTCAGCACTGGAGCATGTGGAAGCCTCTTAAAAAGAAACACCTCCAGCTGTTGGGAAAATACTGTTAGGAGATCGTAGAGCTCCTGCTGCAGACTTGGGATGTGTTGGTGCCTCTGTGGGGCATGGTCGTTTCCTGCAGCAGAGTGGCCCATACAGAGCCCTGGACGTTCTGGGCCTGGCCAGTCTGTGGGTCACTCACTGATCAGGTCTGCAGGCGTTACGTGGAGGTTGTCGGGTGTTGGTGAGCACCAAGAAGCTTTTCCAATGCATAACATGAGGTGCATCTCAGTGAGGCTCCTCCAGAATAGATGTTTTTTCTCTCCAGCTTTTGGGGCAGCACTGGCAGGAGGGGGTGAGTCATCTGAGGGGCACCAGGTCATTCTGGGATAACCTGGAGAAGGCTCTGCTGTTCCTGTTCTGCCTGCAAACGGGCACTTGGGTTTCCCAGGTGATAAACCAGCCCACTTTACTCATCTGGAATTATTTTATGATCTTATGATCATACCAGAAGCAGCAGAAGGTACTCGTATAGTTGTTTCCTTCCTCTTGCATCTGCAGAGTATTTCAGTATCTAACTTAGGCAGTTGCTTTATCCAGTCGGAAAAGGTGATCCATACCTACAGTTTCTGCCTATTTCCTTAACACGAAATGTGCTTTTTTGAGGTGAATCATAATGTAGATGCAGTTGTTTTCCCATGGAATTCTTAAGCTGGCTGGCTTCCTTCATTCAAAAGGAACTGCTTCCTTCAAAAAATCAGTCTCGGGCTGGTTCTAGACCCTTCCATGGGTTTTTGCAGAAGTTACGCTGTGGCCCTGCCGGGCGTGATGGGGCCATTGCTGGGAATTAGGTTAATTCCGAGCTCCGGGAATTACATAACGGCACAGTTAAAGTTGGGGCTCGGCTGCTGTTCTCACTCGTGGCTGCAGGGAAGGTTTGGGTCAGTTCTTTGGATTTCTTGAGGCATATTTTGGTTCTTGTGGCTCTTTTTGTCTTCCGCGAGTTTGCCCTTGGGTATGGAGAATGTTCTGGGGTTTTGAGCACCTTGTGGGTTCAGGTTCAGTTCTGCTCTTGGAGAGGCTGGAGGCAGCCCTTTTTTACGTGTCCATGGTGACTCCTTTACCCATCTATGCAGATATTTGTGTGTCCAGACTGGTATTTCCCGGGCTCGGGGCTGCATTGAGTCGCTGCCACGGTGTCTGTGCTGCTGCACGGAGCGAACCCGCCGGGAGCGCGTTGGGGGGAGCTGATGTGCCGGGAAACTGCTCTGCTCTGCCCTCGGCGGTCAGCGCTGCCCAGCCGGGGCATGGCAGCGTGTCACACACGAGTGCGTGTGACCACTGCCCTGGGAGACTGCCCCAGTGTCCAGACACCCTCTGAGAAAAGGACCTTTTCCTAATATCCAACCTAACCCTCCCTCACCCAGCTCCAGCTGCTCCCTCAAGGTCACTGGTTACCAGAGAGAAGAGCTCAGCGCCAGCCCCTCATGAGGAAGTTGTAAATATATATTTTCCCATATGTCTTAAATCCTCACTCAGTGTCAAATCTCACCTGAGGACAGGTATCTAAAATGCACCCTGTGTATCTTTCTGGCACACGGTGTTTTGTTTCTTTTCCAAGTGCTGAAAGAAGGGAGGGGAGAGTATTGTATGTCCAGGGGAAAACATGATGGCTAATTTTAAGCTCTAGACATCTGCCTGCTGTAAACTGAATTGAGATCACCCAACTTATTTTACCCCAGTGGCTGAGTCACATCTGACAGCTGAGAATCTGGGCGGGATTTCACCCCCAAAAATGCCCGATAAAGGCACCATTATCCTATTAAAGAAAAAGCCTCTGCAAGAACTGTACAAAATAGGCAGGTGTGTTGCTTTTGCCAGAGCATAACTGGAAAGATTGCTTGGTCAGGAGAGGATTTTGGAGCCTTCCTTAAATCCTGACTATTTTAGGGTTTTGCCACCATTTCATAACGGAGGCAGGCAGTGAAGTGGGAGTGAGGGTCAGGAGAGCTGGGAGAGAGTGACTCTGCCACCTGCTTAGGTGTTGGATTTCTGTCACTGGTGGTATTGCCTTGGCACATCCTTGCCCAGGGGCTGTGCCAGCACACCTGGACCAAGAGCTGCTGGATTACAGATCCCCAAAGGTTCCAATGGCAGAAAATCAGGTATCTATCTGCGAGATAGGTCTGCGGGAGTCTCACTGGGAGCTGGAGTGGGAGGTGGAAGCCACGATCGGCACTTGAGCGGGGGCAGCGTGTGGAAGCTCTGAGGAGGAGGCAGGAGTTGTTAGGCAAGCGTGGGATTGTGTCACTGCGCGGGATGGCTTCTCCAAGAGCTGCTGTGCTGGGAACGAGCAGGGGCTGAGCTTGCACAGGGCACGGGGAGGAGAAGAAGCCCTGTGCTGGTTCCTCTCTCCCCCGGCAGGCAGAGAGCTCCATCCTCAGAGCTTCAGTGTGCTAGGGAGTGTCAGCACACACAGCTGCTGCTTGTCTTTGTTGGTCTCAAGCTGTGCCAGAAGAGGTTCAGGTTGGATGTCAGGTGGAATTTCTTCACGCAAAGAGTTGTCAGGCATTGCCCAGGGAGCAGTTGGAGTCCCCATCCCTGGTGGTGTTCAAGGAACGACTGGACGTGGCACTCAGTGCTCTGGGCTGGTTGACAAGGTGGTGATCGGTCACAGGTTGGACTCAAAGATCTTGGAGATTTTTTCCAACCCAAATGATTCTGTGGTGGCAGGTTCTCTGGGGTGACAGGGACTAAAGTGCTTCAATATTAGAGAGGCTAAGAAATACCATAAAAGAGAAAAAATAATTGCCTCACTCGCAAGGAGAGTCACTCCCACCAGCCCCTCCTGTGCCTGTGGTGCATGTGAGTGATGAAAGACAAGCTTCTTCCCCAGCTCCTTGGTGCAGCTCTTCTCCGTTTCTGTGTCCAGCATGGAGCAGCCCTGCGAAGACACCTACCCCGTCACAAAGCCACCCATTCAGCCGGGGGCGTATTTTTAGCAAAGCACGATTCTTCTTTGGTGTCAAAAGTAGCAAGTGGGGAGCGCAGGCCCCAGCAGCGCGGGAGGCAGAATGAGCTCATTCAGGCCGCAGCATCTGTTGGGGTGAAACAATCCCCAGTGAGATCAGGGGCTGCAGTTCTCCTTGTTGGAGCCAGAGCCGTGGTAAACAAGGGCTGTGTGCTCTGTATGTCAGCAGGGCACAACAGGGCAGAGCTGCTTCTGTCCTGGCGCTGGAGCTTGAGCTCAGCCTGACAGCTCTGGCAGGTCTTTGCCTTCGTGCTGTGGGGGTGATTTGCTTTAACCATTTTCATCATTAAGCCCTAGGCCATGTGAGTGGCAGTAATACCTGCGCTCTCTTTTCTGCCAGTGTCACCCGAGGCACTGTGACATTGATCTGTATTAAAATGCTTAAAAGAAAAACAGACTGATAAAAGAGTAGAAAACAGTTGTCCTTGTGTGGGGGTGTTTCTCTGGCATCTCAAAGTACTGGTGCTTTCTGAACATTGGTTTTGCCGAGATTTTTTTTTCTTTCTCCCGTTTTCCCAGCTCTTCCCAGCAGTTTGTGGCAGATGGGATGCTCTGGCACCCAGCCTTTAGCTGTGTCTGTTGGATGGTAAGTCCTCATGACATGACAGGTAAAATGGCTAAAAGACTTGTGACTCGGCCCACTGTTCTGGGTAGGTTGTGGTGGTGGCTCAGCTGAATTCTGCCATTAAGACTGTTCACCCATTCCTTTAGGCTGTGAAACAGAGACCCAAGGGAAGGAACTTTCATAGGATCTGTGATTTTCTTTTCTATTTGTGATTACAGAAACAAGAGAACAGTGAAAATCTTTACTGCCCAGGTTCCAAAAGTGCAGAAGTGCTCAGTAGTTTTTTCCACTGTATTTAGATATTTGATCTGTAATATTAAAAAAAGTTGGTTGTGTTTGGAAACGTTTTTATCACGCAGAGTTTGCATCCTGATGCTTGTGATAGGATCCATCCCACAGGCACATCCTTGTTGTACATCAGTGTAGCTGGGAGGGTGCAGAGCTCCTGGGGCTCTGGGTACTGGCTCCTGAGGAAAAGCCAGGCTACAGCACTGCCTCAGGTGTGATGCTGGGAGGGCTGGGGCAGAGGAAGGATGGCAGTTTCCCATCTCTAATGGGTGAGTTCATCATTTTCTGGAGCAGGGGCAGGAGGAGCTGACCTGGGAGCCAGGACAAGGCTCTTGGGGGACATTGGGTGTGTGCTACCCCATTGCTCTGCCACCGTTATTACCCATCTCATCTCATCCCAGTATTTTAACTCCCACAGGGTTGTGGCTGGACTTGGCTGGGGGTGTAGCCCACAGCAACACTTAAAACTGAAAGTGAAGAGCACACTTGCCAGCTCCCAGTGTCCATTGTTCTGCCAGCTGGGAAATCTGCGATGGCTCAGTGAAAACAACCCCTGCATGAGGTGGTTGTGTAGGAACGGCCAATGGCAGCCTGAGTGAGGCTGAAAACATGGGAACTTGTTCCAACACAGTTCCCTTTGTTCTCTCCCAGGTCAGCCTGCTCGCATTCGCTGCTGCATCACCGTGATGTGCTCTCCCTCTGGGCCTGTGCAGCTGAAAGGCTGAAGGGAGAGGAGGGAAGAGCAGGGGCTTGGTTTCCTTCAGGAGAAGCTTTGCTTTTGAGAGTTTAGGGGAAGCTGCTTTAAACCATATGCTGTGTGTTTTTAAATGTCCCAAACTGTCTCTGCAAATGCTTGCTCTTGAGTGTGAGGACTATTTCTAGACCTGTTGCCAAGGCAGTGCCAGGCTTCTGTTGCAGGCTTGTACCCGTATTTCTCTTTGATTTAGCTGTCTTTTGAACGTGGAAATTGTTCTTGGCTCTAGTTTGTAAGTACGTGGGACTCCTGAAAGAGCCAGCACTGTCTCTTTTGTTCTGAGGTGCAGCACTTTGCAGGAGGGGGTACAGGGTGAGCCCTGTACCAGGGAGTTCTGCTGGAATCTCTGAGGGGATTCAAAGGTGGCTTTAGGCTGCATCCCTGTAAAATTTGGCCAGGAAATATCCCTGAATATCCTGGCTAAAGCGCTGGAGTATCTGGGAGCCAGCAGGAAATGAGGTGTGCTGAGGAGATCTCACAAGAACCAGCTGCAAGTATTTGGAGCATTGAACAGTCATACCGGGGTCACTTGGGGATCAAATGCTTGTCATGGTCACAATCTGTTTGGTGCTCAGTTCCTCTGAAAATGTGGTGTTTTGCTTCCTTTCAGAGAAGCAGAAGCATTCAAGGAGCAGGGAAACGCTTACTATGCCAAGAAAGATTACAACGAAGCGTACAACTACTACACAAAAGCCATAGGTGAGAACAGCTGATAACATCAATCTTTGCTGAATACCGTGTCTAAAATTGGAGCTGGTTGCTGATTTCAAGCACACCTGTGGGGTTTCTGACAGCACATGCTGAATGAAAACCTCTTGCCTGGTTTAATTACCTTGGGAAATGTCACCAGATCGATAATGCCAGTCAGGGCCAATGTTCTTTAGTGCCACAAGTTGTGCAGCTGCTGCATTATGCTGATAATGAGTCTTGCATTGTCTCCAGATACATGTCCCAATAATGCCAGTTATTATGGGAACAGAGCTGCTACACTCATGATGTTGGGGAGGTTCCGAGAAGCACTGGAGGATGCGCAGCAGTCGGTCAGGTTGGACGACAGCTTTGTACGGGTACGTGGAGAACTTCAGGCTCATCATTCAGTACCTTGGCTGCACCTGTTACAGCTGTTGAAACTCCCTTTTATCTGTGTTCCCAGGGCCATCTCCGGGAAGGGAAGTGCCACCTTTCCCTAGGGAATGCCATGGCTGCCAGCCGCTGCTTTCAACGAGTTTTAGAACTGGATCATAAGAATACTCAGGCACAGCAGGAGGTAAGAGGATCTTCAGATTTATCTGTCCCCAGTAGATGCTGAGGAGATGCTGGACAAAGGAGGAATGGAGAGTGTTGTAAGGCAGCTGATACAGTTGTGTCTCTTTCACAGGATACATTTTCCTGGGCTTCCAGTTTGGTCACTTGATTTCAAACTGATTTTAATGCTGGCTAAAGTATTCATGTCATCTGCATTATTGGTCCATGGTCTGCAGTAGTTTTGGCTCTGACATGCAGAGATTGGGCGCTCAAGTGCTGCTTGGTGGCATTTCAGAGCAGAGAATGTCCTGCAGCGCTCGTGTGTTCTGTCTTTCAGCTGAAGAATGCCACGACCGTACTTGAGTATGAAAAAATAGCTGAAGTGGATTTTGAGAAGCGGGATTTCAGGAAGGTGAGGTTAACTTGTTTGGTGTGGTCTTAGATAAGAACTGGTGTGTTTGACATGGCCCAGGCAGGTGTGTGGCTGCTTTCCTTGCTGGGTGTTTGGGAGGTGCTGTGCCACATCTGTTGGAGCAGGGCTGGCTGGTGAACTGTGTCAGCTCTGAAAGTGGCAGAGCTCATGCTCCCTGAGCACTGACCAAATGACAAGTGAGGAGGTGACTGGCTCAGGCCAGCCCTCTGTCACTGTTTGCTTTGCAGGGTGAGTGGAGTCATGAATGAGCTGTTTGAGACAGATTTTGTCAGCAGCAGCAGCATTTGATCACGCTTTGCTCCTGAAATGCATATCCAGGATTCTTCTTTCTCAGCTCTTTGAAAGAAAAAAAAAAAAAGGCAGGATGTGTGCCAGAGAGGGTCATACAAGGAGGAATGCAGATCTGCATGGGGAATTCTCCTTACAGCTTCCAAATCTTTCTTCCCAAGGGTTGTAACAGGATGCAGCTGGTACTGACCTGATAGACCAAGAAATGACAACATGAAATCTGAAAGGCACCAAGCACTTCTCATGCAACTGTTTCTGTGCAGTGGATGCATGTAAGGCTCAGATTTACCCCAGAAAGGAGATTGTGCGGTACACTGAGCTCATTGTTCAGGTCACTCTCAGGCTAAGCTCAAGATTTTGCAAGGGTAAATCCCAGCTTTGTATCACCTACTTCTGAGGAGCAAATGGGATGTGTGGTCAATCTGAATTTCCTGTGTAGGAATTACCCTGCCTGTGTTGCACGTCCTGGGTGTCTGCATCTGTCCCTCACTTCCCCAGTCCCACTTCACTGGGGGAGGCCAACGTGAAACGTGATCTTTGTTTCTGGAGAGTTGCTCCTGCCTCACCCAGGAGCCCTTGGCTCTGGAGCACAGTGCTTCCCACAGCAGGGCCCTGTGATGTCACGGGCCGAGGAGCAGATGAACCTTGGGGAACAATGCCCCGTTCTTGCGCAGATGTCCCCACCAGAGTGCAGGGATGGAAAAGACCCATTAGCTCACCCTGCCCATGGCTGTCAGGCCAGTGGAAGATCAGCCCTTGCACTGTACTTTTTTTGTGTTCTGTCCAGTCCAGACTGTCTCGATCTATTGAATTTCTGTCCCTCCCACATCTTTATACTGCAGGAAACAGGGGCAGGATTGTACTTCTTGGCCCTTTCTTTAGGGCTTACAGTTTAGAAGAGTTAAAGGGACGGACCTCCTACAGGTGTCCCTTGAGTCTTGTGTAGGGCTCTGTCACAGTAACGCAGCAGATGCCTCAGACATTGGCACACAAAGCCCTTTGAAAGGCACAACCTGCATGTGAGGAAAATTTTCCAATGAAATGTGTCTCCAGCAGCAGTGGAGGAGGGTGTCTGCACACTCGCCTTCCTGGTCAAACACAAATCTCAGGCGTGGGGCAGCTGTTCAAACCAGGCCCTTGGCTCTTTGCTGTGCTCACGGCTGTGGTTTCTCCCACCCCAGGTTGTGTTTTGCATGGATCGTGCTTTGGAATTTGCTCCCGCGTGTCACCGGTTCAAAATCCTCAAGGCTGAGTGTTTGGCGCTGCTGGGCCGGTACCCTGAGGCGCAGTCCGTGGCCAGGTGAGTGTCTGAGGGCTGGGGCTGAGGAACACCTGTGCTCCACACCCGGAGTAAGTGAGGGAATATAAAATAGAAATATTCCTTAAAGCATATTGTGATGAGGAGGGAGGGTGTGAATTGGTCCCCATTAATCTTCCTGGGAAGCTGCATCCATGCTGCTTGAGCAGGCTTCTGTCCTTTTTGACTAACCTCTAGCACAGACTTAAAATAACTGGGTAGCTCAGTGGAGGAAGGTGCTTGTGGAGCTCAGGAGATGGGAGTAGGGACAGTTTCTTCACTGCTGTGTCTTGCAGCGATATCCTGCGGATGGACTCGACCAACGCCGACGCTCTGTACGTGCGTGGGCTGTGCCTGTACTACGAGGACTGCATTGAGAAGGCTGTGCAGTTCTTCGTGCAGGCCCTCAGGATGGCCCCTGACCATGAGAAGGCCTGTCTTGCCTGCCGGGTAAGTGAGATGGGGCTGCAAAATCACCACAATCTGGGGTTTTTTTAAACCAAACACATAGTTTGGTTCTGCTGGATCAATCCCTTCTCCCTCCCTCAGCACTGCCATTCCCAGATCCCCCAGAGCACGTGGTGTGTCCAGCCCTTCCCAAAGACAACCAGCCTCAGATAAAATCAAGCTCCTAGGAACTGTTTCTCAGCAGATTGTGATACTTTGAAGCAGCCTTCCCTTTACACTTCTTTGTTCCCTGGTCATATACAGGAGCAATAAAACCAGATACATTGGTTCTAAAGGAACTCCTAACTTTCAGGTCCAATATCCAGGCCAACACCTTGACTTTTATTTATTACTATTCCTTCCTGTTGCTCCTTCCCTGGTGTGGTTCTTCGACCGACTTTAAATCTGTTCATGTGTATAAAGCTCTCAAAAAGTGAGCTCCCAGTCCTTTTATTTTAATCCATAAATTTGCTGCACTGTCATGTTCTCATCTTAAAAATTAGGCAATCTTTTTCCTGTGGAGGATGCTTGGAATTGGCACTGGCTGTTCCTTAGTGCTTCTCCTGGGAGAAGGGCAAAGTACTTCCGGATTTTCAGCTGCTTGAGCAGGGCTGTGACTTGTATCCTTCAGCAATGTCTGAAACCAAATTAGAACTGTTGTGTCTGAGGGCCCTTGTCTGGCAGAACAAGGTGCTTGATCCCCCTGACCTCGTGTCCTTACCCAGGTGTGTTTCCTTTCAGAATGCCAAAGCACTTAAAGCGAAGAAGGAAGATGGGAATAAAGCATTCAAGAAAGGCAACTACAAACTAGCATATGAACTGTACACAGAGGCACTAGGAATAGACCCAAATAATATCAAAACAAATGCCAAACTCTACTGCAACAGGGGGACGGTTAATTCAAAGGTAAGGGATGGTCACCCGGCAGGTGTCTGTCACCATGTCCCTCACTGTGGCAGTGACAAACTGCAGATGAGTTATTCTGGAAAGCACAGGCTCCCCTGGCTGCTGGGCAGCTGCATCTCTCAGGCCACGGGCAGCATTTCAGGGTTTTGTGCTTGCACAACGCTTGGATCAGTTCCCAACAGCCAGCAGTCGACTCCTGCAGAAACAAAACTCAAATACTTGAGCTGCACAGAGTGGGAGGGAGGTGAGGGACGTGCTTTAGCCTTATCTTAGTAAGCAAAAATCTGTCCCTGTTTGTTTCCTTCCTAGGAATGAGCAGATTTATTTTCTTTTTCTTCTTGTAAACTGTATCTTGCTTTGGATTTTTATGTTAAAAAAAATGACCTAATTTAAAGCCCCACGACACTTCTTCAGCTTTGCTGCTCAATTTTAGTCCTGCACTATCAAGAGAAACAGCCAGTCATGTGACAGTGCTCCCAATTCCCACCCTGTGTCCTCTGGGCATTTTTCTTCCTCAGCTGTCCAAATGTTGATGCTGATGTCCCAGACACCCCCAGCTGGTCGAGAGACACAAGCTGTTCCCAAAACCTGGGAAATGGGATGAGCTGGAGGCCACATAATGGGTGTCTTACATGGCTGTTTGTGTCTGAAAACAAACAATGCTTTTTCTGAAACAGATTTATTTAAAATATTTTTAGGTTTATCGTCCTGCCCAGGAATTAGTTTGGACACAGAATTGGGATTGTTTTCAGGAAGACCTTTGGTTTTGAGTGCATTTCTTACACAGAAGCACCACATAGCTCTGTCATGTCACTGGCCAAGCTTCTGATTTTTTTTTCCCCAGGGAACAAAAGCTCAGTGTTTGGTGGAAATTGGAAAAAAATTCCTAGACAGAGACACAGAAAACAGTGAGATTTTTCCCAGATTCTTCACACCTTTCAATTGCCTGAAGTCATGATGCAGAATTTGTTCTCTGTCTGGGATTTACTCACTTCTTTCTGACGTTGTAGCTTAGGAAACTTGAAGAAGCAATCGACGACTGCACGAACGCGGTGAAGCTGGACGACACGTACGTCAAAGCCTACCTGAGGAGGGCACAGTGGTGAGTGCACCTTGGCATTGGGCACCTGAGCAGCTGTGTGGGCAGGAGCATCCTCCTGGCAGCTCTGAGGCACAGGATCACGAATCTTGAGCTTAACTCAATGGAAGCGGGGCCCTGAATTTATTCCTCTTCCTTATACTGCTGAGGAGATGGGGGTGGCTCTCTGCGGTCTCTCCTGCTTGCCTGGGTTGGTCACTGCCTCTTGATGGTGTATTTATAGAATCATTTGGGTGGAAAAAGACCTCCAAAATCATTGGCTCCAACCTTTGACCAAGCACCATCTTGTCAACTAGACCAGAGCACTGAGTGCCATGTCCAGTTATTCTTTGAACATCTTCCAGAATGGTGACTCCACCACCTCCCTGAGCACCCAGTTTCAATGCCTGACCACCCTTTCAGTGAAGAAATTCTTCCTGATGTCCAGTCTGAACAGGATTTGGGGAGAATTTGTTTGAAACGTGACTTACTGTGTTTATAGATGAACATAAGATGTTCTGTCTCAGAGAGCCTCTCTCTCCATGTCTGTAACTGCAAATTTACAGTGGTTGGAAAAGAGATTGAAAAAGACCTCCGAGATCAATCTTTTCCAACCTTGCATCTCTGTAATTGCTAAGTTAATGTGTGAGTAAGGCTGAGGGGTGACAGACACATGTCCCTCAGAGGTGCCAGGCTTGTCACTCCTGACCAGCACTGCCAGTCTGAAGCTCTGTGCCAGCTCTGACCCTGCACCAGCTTCCTGGAGCTCGAGCTGGCTGGGATCAGTTCCTGCAGCTGCATATCAGAATTACCAGGTTGTTAAAGCAGAACTTGTGCTGCCAAAGGAGGTTGCAGTGTCTCCTTGGAGCCCAGAGTAGGGGTTCCTGTGCCAGGGTTTCTCACAACTGCCAGGGCTCTCAGCAGGGCTCTTCTGAGGTCTGATCTGCTGCAGTACAGAGCACTTCTCTTAACCCACATCCACCCAGCCAGCCTGTACTGAACCCCTTTTGATGTCCCTCTGAAGGACCCCTTGGTCACCAGTGTTTCTTTCCACAGTTACATGGACACAGAACAGTATGAAGATGCTGTAAGAGACTATGAGAAGGTTTATCAGACAGAGAAAACGAAAGGTGAGCACAAGGGCACTCTGTGTGTTTGCACAAGTTTCCCTGAACTGGCAATTTTTTTGTTGTTCTTTTTTTTTTTTCCCCACAATATGATTTGATTTGCAGCCTAATACCCCAGCAGGACAATATGGAGAAGCCCTCAGAAGCGCTGGAAATCCCTGTCTTTGGTCTGGTTTCTCTCCCATGACTGATTGCTGAGATGATAATTGAGCTTGTGTTTGAGGCAGTGCATTGGGTTCAGAATGTCTGGTTTTGTTCTTGTTTTGATTGTCCCCTTGTTTTTTGAGTGGCCTGAAGTGTAAGGGATGGAGTAACCCCTCCCCTCTGGTGTTGTGCTCCTTTCCAGAACACAAGCAGCTCCTAAAGAATGCACAGGTGGAACTGAAAAAGAGCAAACGGAAAGACTACTACAAAATCCTGGGGGTGGACAAAAACGCCTCTGAAGATGAGATCAAGAAGGCTTACAGGAAACGAGCACTAATGCACCATCCAGGTACCCACAGCAGCCCTTAGGTGCCCTGTGCAGCCATCACTGAGGCAGAAATGCATAAGGAAGAGGGAATTTCTGGACAAATAGCAGCTCTGACCCCACAGATCTAGAGCGTGTTCTGGGACAGGAGCTTGGGAATGTTTAACATTATCCATTTGCACTAGAAATTGAAAGCTTTTTCCTGCTTGTTTGTGTATCTCCAGACCGACACAGTGGAGCAAGTGCAGAAGTACAGAAGGAAGAAGAGAAGAAGTTTAAGGAGGTTGGTGAAGCCTTTACCATCCTGTCAGATCCCAAGAAGAAGGCCCGCTATGACAGTGGACAGGATTTGGAAGAGGATGGATTGAACATGGGAGGTTAGTGTTCTTTACAATACTCTGCCATGGCAGTCTTTAACAAGATCACACCCTTTAGTCTGCCTTAGCCCCTAAAGCAAGCCTCCCATTGGGAATGATTCCATTAATTGACTTGGTTTGGTCCCTGGAAGCGTTGGGATGGCAGGACTGCACTGAGTGTTTCTAGTTGGGAACAGGCTGGGATACTGACTGGCAGGTGTTGTCCAGGCTGAGCTAGTGGGCAGTAGCTGCCATTAGGCAGAAATCTGTCACTGGATGTGTTAAAAGAGTGTGATTGTGAGTCCCTAAATGCTGCTTATTCAGATCCTTGGGCTGCCCCATGGCAGCTGCTTTACCTGTTTGTGGTCACTACATGGCCCCAGTGTGCTGGGAGCCAGCCCTGTGTCCCCCCACTCGGCCACTCTGAGACACTCTCTGGACCCTCAGTGATCTGACAGCTCCTGAACTGTGGGAATGTAATGGCTGTTTGGCTGCAGCTCATGAATTCCTTCTCTTCCCTTTAGAATTTGATCCAAATAACATCTTCAAGGCCTTCTTCAGTGGGCCAGGGGGCTTCAGCTTCGAAGGTAGGTGAGGTGTTCTCCTCCCAGCCTTGGAACCGTAAGTACACAGATCCCCTGGCAGGGCAGCTGGGGCTCCCAGTGGATGTGCTGCTTGAGGAGAACATTTGGCTGTTCCACAAATCTTAAGAGCTTTTTCAAAGTTCTGCCTGCACAGCATCAGCTGGTGGCTGATTCTGGTTCTTCTGGGTTCAAAAGCCACAAACCCGGGGGCTTCCCGTTCTGGAGGTGTGTGTGGGCTTGGCCATCCGTGTGCTGCTTAGGATTGCACTAAACCAATTTGGATTTGGAAGGTCCTGATTATCTTCCATTTTCTTTTTCAGCTTCTGGGCCTGGAAATTTCTTTTTCCAGTTTGGCTAAGAAGCAAACAAACACAAATCAAACCACACATACCTGATCTGCTTCTTTTAACCTCGAATACGGACAGCCCCAGACTCCTCCTCCATCACGTCTCGTTGTCCTTAGAGCAGTTTCATTTCTGGGTTGGAGCCTCTGTTTGTGTGTTGTGTGTGTGAAGAGGAAACCAGCTCGGGAGGGGAAGGCTTGTGAATTTTGTTTTACTGTTAACTTTATTAAAAAAAAAAAAAATAAAGCTTTGAATCTTTTGGTCCCTCCATGCTGGCCCGTGCTTTCAGCTGCTTCTGCCCCTCAGCACAGAGGATTTCCTGGAGTCTTCCCAGAATCTCCACGTGTGAGAGGGTGAAGGAATTCCTGGTTTGTTCTGGTTGCTTCCAAAGCAGCATGTCCAGGGTTTGGAGTAACTTGTAAGTTATGTTAATCTTTTGGAAATACTGCCAAGGCTCAATCCAGTTTTATACAATCCCATTTCACCTGCCAGCCTGGCTTCTTGACTCTTTTTATTTCTTTTTTTTACCCCATGGTTCTCCCAGCAAGGCCCACTTGGGCATTAAACTTCCATGATAACATGTGATCTTACAATTCTGTATCAGAGAAATGCTGCTTAAAGAGCAGCTTATGTGAGAATTCCCTGTGATGCAGCTGGAATTAAGGGCTTTGTGTTCCCAAGATTGTCCTGTTTAAGGGAATATTGAATTTGCTCTGGGCTGAATTCCTTCACTGTACTTTTTTTAATTAATCCACTTGAATATTTTATATTTGTGCTAAACTTGATTTTGTTGAGCTTGATGTGTGATTTCCTGTTACTGATCCATGACGTGGGTGAGTCTTTTCAGTGCCAAGTGAATTCCAGGCAGGGACCGTGGGTGGTTCGGGATGTGCAGCGCCGAGCTCCCCGTGTGCAGCAGCTGTGTGTTCAGTTAACCTGGTTGAAAGGTTATTCCCCTGGCAGTGATTCACTCCTCCAAAGCAGCAAGGAGATGCAAAGTCCAGCTCTGAACTGATGGTCTGTACTTGTTTCTCTCACGCAGTGTCAGGATGGGAGCTGGAGGGATGGATGAGCTTCTGGCCTGGAGCCATGCACCGATGGGTTTGGTGTGGGTCACTGTCCATTAGAAGTTTGGTTTTCACCTAAAAGGTGGTGTTACAGCAGGGTCTTAGCTGGCAGAGGGCTCTGCTTCCAGAATTCCACCCTTTTCAGTCCTGTCTGTGGTGGGTTCTGGGGCAAGGTGCTGCCAGGCCTGGTCCCAGGAGGTTGTGCTCTGCCTGGGATGTGGGGGGAGCAAGAGGCAGTGGGGCCGTGGCTGGGGATCCTGGGCTGGTGCCCAGTGAGGGGCAGAGGGGCTGTGGCCAGGATCCTGGGCTGACCCCTCTGCGTGGGGCTGTTGGAAGGCAGAGTTCGCTCAGAGAACGGGTGTTTCTCAGAGAACCTCACAGCGACTCTGGGTAACACCTGATGGACCCTCCCGCGGCAAAACAAACACTGCAGGGGGTTCACTGCACGAGGTGATCGCTGGGAATGCCACGTCTTTGTCTTCCTCCCTCCCGAGGGCTGTGCGGGTCCTTCAGCAGGACCGGGACCGGGGCGGGGCTGCCGGGTCCCAGCGGTTCCAGCGGTGACCGTCGCGGTCCTGCCGTGGTGTTTGGTCAGGGTTCTTGACAATCTGCTTTTGCAGAGGGAAAATTTAAGGGCTTAAATTTTAGCACTGCAGAATAGAGTATTTTACAACTCGTTTGAAACTCAGCTTTCTAAGTGAACCAGTGCTGAGTAATACTTTGAAAACCCGACTCTCCCACGTTTATTCTGACGTCCTTCACACCGATGTGGGGGATGGAGCCACCCAGGTGCACCGAGAGCAGCTGGGTCCTGGCACTTTTCAGGCTCTGAAATGGTGAATACCTGGGGAGCTGAAATACTGGTCTATGCACATTGATGCTTCCCCAGCTTTCCTGGCACTGTAAATCAGTTTACAAGGCCTGTTTAGTGGCATTTTGGATCCATGATGTCTCGTCCTGTGTGTGCGTTGATGTCACCGTACAGTCTGGGCTGTTCTCAGTGTCCCATTGCTGAACAGAGCCATGTCCTGTGTCTGTCAGTGGGTATATTCTCATTTCCCCTTGCCCCAGGGAAGTGTGACCAGCTTCCTTCCTCCCTTCCTTCTCTCCAAGCTGAGTGAGCCCATTCCTTGGAGCACAGGAGTGGAATTGCTCTGCTTCTGGGAGAGAAAATGTATACAGCAGTTATTTATAACCTGTACATGAATGCATGATTTAATGTAGTTAAATATTCATATGGTGAGTGCCAAGACTTTCTACAGAGCGTTGTTACGTGAATCAAAGTGAAGGCAAACGCATAGACCAATGGGATGGTTTGGGCTGGAAGGCCTTTAAAGGCCATCAGGGACACCTTCCACTAGCCCAGGGTGCCCCAGGCCCTGTGCAGTCCCTGTTCCCCTCGGCACAGAGCAGGGTTGAGCAGGGCTCAGTGGCACCTGGCACCTCAGGGCAGCAGCAGTGTCCAGTGGCACTGTGACCTCCACTATGTCCCAGCACGGCTTGGGGAGACAAAACTCTGCTTCTTTCCAAAAAAGGGGCTCAGCTGTGCGTTGCTTGGAGCATTGTCTCCACGCACGGTGGTTCCAGGACATTGTCTGTGGGTTGTGGTCGTGTGTAGCTGCAGGGAAGCTGAGTGCCAATGCTCCAACCACTCACAGCTCCACAGGAGCCACCAGCCACAGGGATTTGCTGCAGACACCACGAATGAGCATCTTCAAGTGCTGTGCCTGCGCTGTTTCTAGAAGGACAGAGAGCACACAGAGGTGCAGGCAGTGGTGCTGTGGGTGCTGCCCAAGGCCCAGGCACAGTGAGGTGGACATGCTTTGGTGTGGATGGACACGCTTTGGTGTGACCCTCAGCCTGGCAGCTCCTGCCCAGGGTCTCCAAGGAGGAATGGTTGATGCTGTGAGAGCTGCTGTGAACAAGAAGAACCTGGAAAGAGCAGAGTTGCTGTGGCTGAGAGCCAGACCAGGCTGGTGTGTCAGGGGGCGTCTTCCACCAGCCAAGCTGGGAGTAGTTGCTCTGAACAGCTCAAGAACTGGCAAGTGGCTGTTGGCATCTCTGGGAAAGTTGTCATCTACAGAAGTGTGTGAGGAGTGTGGCTGTGGGCAGAGCTGGCATGTGGGGGCTCTGCTGTGGGACTGCAGTATTGGCAGGGAACTCAGAAGTTGTGTGGCTGTTAGGCTTTCCCTTGGATGTGGTTTTGCCTGGTCACACTCAGAATCATGGAATAGTTAGGGTTGGAAAGCTGTGAAGTCCATTCAGGAGGTTGTGGCCACCCTCTAAGGCTCCTTGTTGCTCTGGCTGCACAGGAACCTACCTGGTTTGTTTTTGATCCTGTGAGCTTTCAGTGAGCAGGACCCCCAGTGCTGATGACTGCTGGCTGTTGTAAATGCAGAAATGCAAGTTGGAAAACAGAAGAAAGGCAAATTGTTCAGGAACAAGAGTATTTATCCATGGAATAGCGGGTCCTTCTGCTCTGTGTATCTGCTGAGATAGAGAGTGGGTGCTGCTGTGCTGTCGTGGTGTGACTGACACAGAGGCTGCTGCCAGTCCCTGTCCAACCACAATTGCCCTGGATCTGCAGCCATCAAACAGCCACAGGGTTGGGCCATGTGCTGCTTTGCCATTTCCAAATGACTTCCTCGCTTTCAGTAATAATTCCAGTTATTCTCTTATTTCCAATGGATGGTTTTCATCCCATTTAAATTCGTGCCTTGTCCTCTCCCCTCCCCTTCTCTAGGGAACAGGACAACTGTGTGCTGCACCTACCCCTGTCCCTGGAGCAGTGCTGGTCCCTAGGCAGCTGTGACAGGGGCAGGTGGCAATAGCTGGTGGCTGTCCCTGCCCTTGGCTCTGTGGGGCCGTTGTGGGTCCCTGCATGACAGTGGGAGCCGCTGTGAAAAGCTTTGGCCTTCCTGGCCAGGCCCAGCTCTCTCCACTCCCACCATCATGGATGGGGTTATCCCCTCTTGGAGCAGCGCTGGGCATTTTCCCTTACCCAGATCTGAGCTTGGAGGGACAGCTCTGCTCTGTGGCTGGGAGCTGGGACACTGCACCTGAGCTGGAGCACCAGGGGTGACCTGGGAGGGCAGGATCCATGGGGAGCCCAGCAGGACAAGCAGCCCTGCTGCCATCCCAGCCTGTCCCACCCCCATCCCCACTGTCCCTTAATGGCTCTTGTGAGCAGAGCGTGGCGTGAGGCGGCGTGGGAGCCCCTGGAGCCCCGCAGTGCCCGTGTGTCACAGCGCTACGGAACAGTCAGGACAAAGCCAGGCACCGATGCGAAGCCACTCGGAGAGGAGCTTGTCCCTGCGCTGCCGTATTTATCTGAATTGGAATTTGGAATGTTTACCTCAGTGTACATAGCTCAACCTTTCCCTGGGAGGAAAGGGGAATTGCATGGAGCAATCACTGTCCCATTGCTTTGCCAAACTCCTCATCCTCTCCCAGCCGGGCTCCACATCGGTACCGACTGTCCCTCTTGGACCTTTCTAGGATGTGAATGGTAAAAATGTGAATATTTGTTGTTTACTTCCTTAGCAGAACTCCCGATGCCGTGTTTGTATGGGAAATCAGTCTGAGCAGACCCATATGCAATCGGTTTTACTTTATTATAAACTGTATATGATGTACAAACTAATAAAAACTCAAACGACGACAGTGTCACTTGTTGTTCTTGAACAGGCAGATGAAGGAGATATTCCAGCTGAGTATTCCAGTGCTGGAGTGACCTGGGCTCTGGGGGTGTGGGCTGAGCCAGTGCTGGCAAATACCTTGTAGAGCTTTGGTGGAACAAACCGCTGAGGTTCTGTCAGGAGAGGCCCTGGCTGAGCGTTGGGCACTCAGCTGCTGCCAGTGTGAAAGCTTGGAAAGGTTTCTCCATGGAGGGTCATGGAGGTGCTCTGGGTGGGTTTATAGCTCACTATTTCATGTTACAATGAGAATTTAATCCTTTGCTTTGGAACAGCAGGAAGTATTTTGCTTTCATGGCAGTGTGTTTGGTACCAGACAAGCACCAAAGCTCTCCCTGCTTTTGTCCTCAACATTCAGAGGAGAAACGCTCCTTGCCCCAGCAGCATTGGACTCAGGGTGAGCTGTGCCCAGCCCCAGCCCAGCCCACACCTCAAACACAGTCAGTATTTACAGCGTTAGTGTGGGTTAATGTCACTCTGCTGCTCCCCAGACCCTGAGCCAGAGCAGGAGGTCGAGCTGGGACCTGACCTGGGGCTGTTAGTGGAACTTTGTGTTAAACAGTGCCCAGGAGCCACCGCCCTGCTGGGCCAGGGCCTGGCAGAGCACAAACCCAAGTTTCAATAAAACAGATTTAATGACAGAAGTGCTGGGTCAGTAACTTCCAGCCGGGGTTTAGGTTTGAGCAGACGTGAGTTACACGGTTACGGTGCCTCCGCTTCTTACACTACAGGGTTACTCCAGCCTAACTCTTAACATTCAAGTGCATTAGAGGAAGGGAGTAAAATCTTGCATGAAGTCCAGTTCTGTACTTCAGACATGATTTTAGTTTCTACCAAATAAGATGGAAAAGATGTTAGTTCATCTCTTCCACTCCCTGCCAAGGCAGGATTGTTCCCTACAGGACACGGGGTGGTGCTTGGTCCAGCCCAGGTGGAGGGAAGTGGCTGGAGCCATTTTGCAGGAATTGGCTTCCTGTCCTGGTGTTTCACTTGATTCCCCCTAAGTCCGTGGCTGGTGTCTTTAAGACATCACCTGGCACAGTGCCCTCCTCCTGGCCGTCCCCAGAGCATCTCTGCTCTGAGGGACAGGAGCTGGGATGGAGCCCATGGGGCAGCTGCGGGACTGGCCTGCGATTAGGGCTGCCAGGACCCGCTGCCCTCAGCAAGGTCTGTCCTTAGGGGCCAAACCCTTGGTAAGGACAGGACTCCTGACAGGAGTGACCCACCCCTGGCAGGAGTGACCCACGCCTGGGTCTTGCTAGGTCTGACCCTGTAATTGGCTGCCAGAACGGCCGATGTCAGTCCCTGGGTGTGGGAGGGGAGGGACATCCTGCAGTTCCCTTGGCTTCAGACCAGCAACTGACAGGCTTTGGTCAGTGCCAACAGGTAAAGATCGAACGATTGTGGTTCAGAGGGAAGCGATAAAAGCCCAGAGTTGATCTTTCTCCAAGGAAGAAAACAAGCAGGACACTCCAGCTGGTTCCCTCCAAAACTCACATTAAAATCCGTGACAGTTTCAGTCAGGAGTTGCTTGTTTTCTTCCTTTTCTGAGGCCGATAACTCCCCAGAGGCTTCACGCTGGGGTGGGCAGAAGGGTTGACTTTAGTAAAGGTAGAATTATTTCTCTTTACACTTTTAAGGTTACAGGAGTTACTTGCCTTTTAAAAACAGACCGAGGAGCTGCCCTGCCCGTGCTCCTAGATGATGGTGCAGGAGCTAAAGGCAGAGCCCCGTTTGTTGGTGCTCTGCGTTGGCACCAGTTTTCCCTTCCCGTAGTATCCCGAGAATATCGCCCTCACATCAATCTTTTTAGACAGCACAAGCATCCACATACCGTTATCAAAATACAGCAGTTTCCCTCCTCCAATTTCCCCCACTTGCTCCCCTTTGTTCCCTGCCTTTTCCAGCTTCACAAACTCCAGCAGGTCGAGCCCGGTCTGGACGGCTTCGACGCCGTTGGCGCAGCCGAGGGTGATGTGGGCCCGGCTGCCCCGCGGGAGGTTGTCCGTGGGCAGGATCTTGTCGGCGTCCCCAGGCCACAGCAGCAGCTGCTGCTCGCTCAGCTCGATGCGAGCCCCGACAGTCTTTGTGGTGATGAACAGCGCCACGATGGAGAGGGTGAAGCCTTTGCCGTAGGAAGCCTTCACAGCCTGGAGGAGGGGGACACGCACACGGAATTAGTGCCTGCCGGGGTGGGGATTCACGGCGCTGCCCTGCGGTCACCACCCCCAGGCTCATGAGGCTGCTCATGGCAGCTCTTGCTGTGACACAGTCAAAATACCCAGAGCGAGGAGAAAGTCAGTGCCTGATGTCCCAGCTCTGGGGATTTGGAGCTGGTAACATCTTTGTCCTTCCAATATTTAACCTGGGCTTAAATGCTCTGAAATAATCGATCTGGGAATGTAAATACCTCAATTCATCATCATTCAACTCAAGCTGTCAGAGATGATGCTGGAAGTCATGTGTGATAGGGGAAAGTGGGACTATTCTGTTTGGAAATAGGAAACAATCACTGTCTCCACAATTCTGCATTTTCTCTTGCACGGGCCACCTGGACGTAGTTCCTGTCCCTGTATTTGGCCTCTTGGTTCAGAGCAAAGCCCATCCCCAACACTTGCCTAGGCTCGTGGACACCCCCCTGGGGACAGAGGGGACACAGGGGGCGTGGGGAGGAGGTGGGACCCCAACACTCACTTCCTGCTGTGCATATTCCTCGGCTCCGGCTGCTTTTCCAAACTCGGTGTATTTCGTGGTGCAGTGCAGAACCCCAGGTGGCCTCTTCACAAAGTAGCTGGTGAGATCTATTTTTATTTTGGGATCCTCGGTAGCAGAAGGAACTGCAGGCACAGGTAAACAACGTCACCGTCCCAAAGTGATCCCCCCAATGTCAACCCACGAGCCCCAGTCCTATCTCAGCTCCCTTCCCTACCCCAACCTTCACATCTCATCTCTCTGACTGCTGGGGAGCACTGGGTGGGAAACCAAACCCCTCCCTCCTCCCAGGCTCTCCGAAGATTAAGCCAGAGAACAGAAGCTTTTGTGCATTGCCGTGAATCATCTTAAACCTGATGATGTGAGAGTCCCCTAAGGGATGGGATGGGATTGTTCAGCCTTTCCCATTTCTCTCTCTGCCTTTTTCCCACCCAACCCATTGGAACCAGAGGACACCCAGGACCCCACGCCCTGCTGCTGCCACCGGAGCTCAGTGCCCTGTGGGGCCAGAGCTACACAAACTCGGGAAAAACCCTTTAATTTGTATTTTTACTTACAAAAGCAACTTTATCAACTATGAGCACCAGGTCAGTAGCTTAACAAAGCTTTTCTTGTTGACAGCTTTAGAAATTGACTTTAGGAGCTGATCAGACTTGTTAACATTAAGAGGTAAGAGCATGGTAAGACAACATCTATACGTACAGTATTTACTCTCCTTTTTGAAGGCTTTGAGACTCCCAAGCTCATCCAGGAATGCCTGGCCAGCCTTCCTCAGGATCTCCGAACTTCTTTTGCTCAAAAACCACCCAAAATACATGGGGAGGAATTCCTTCTCCAAGCTTGGCTTCATCTTCTTCAGCTCTTCCACAGACAGTTTCCATTGATTCTTGTCCTTTAGCTGGGGACAATCCAAGCGCCACGGGGTTTTGGGCTCGGCGAAGATGACTTTGTACCGGTACTTGTCAGCAATGTCAAAGATCTGATCCAGCCGTTCCCGCTCGTGGTGGGTGTCATCCAAAACGATGACGCTGATCTCCCGTTTGCAATAGTCAACTAGATCCTCATCCACCTTGGAGTACTCTTCGGGAATGGAGCTTCTTATTAACGGTGTAATTTTGTAGTGATCGACAGAGATGACCTTGCAGGCATCTTTGTACCGATCGTGGATGGCCTGGGCGAGGGTGGATTTCCCGCTGCCAGGCAGGCCCCGGAGGATGAAAAACGTTTTGGATTCTTTGAGTGTGGAGATGGTGTCTTCATCATCCAGGAATGGGAAGTGCAAACTCTCAGGCCTCTCTTTCGCTGACTGAGTAGACATTTTTCTAAATATTTTAGGCAGGAAAGGGTGACTCTTCTTGGAAAAACCTCTGTTCTGAAATGGAAGGAGAAAACACTTTGCAGGGCAGGAACCCCAGAGAAAATGTGGCCCTGCTGGGACCTTTAGTGGGATGCAGGGAGCATCTCCCACACACTCCCTCACTCGGGTGCCCTGCTCAGCTGACACCTCCTCCCACAGCTGCCCTGGCTGGTCACACAGCAGGGACCTGCGTCCCACCCAGGGGCTGAAAGTTCAGCCCTGCTCTGGCCTCAGCAGCTGCAGCCCTGCCCTGCCAGGAGGGGATTTTCTGTAACACCATGAGCTGCCACAAAGCCGCAGCCCAGGCAGGGCTCCCCACGTGGCACATTTAGTCTGAACGCTTGAACAAACCCCCGTGGCTGCCGGATGTGAAGGCAAGGACCCGTGAAGGAGCCCAACGGGAACTGAAAGTCTCAGCAGGTTGAGAGCTGCCACACTCTTATCCCTTCACCTGAATCACAAACTGTTCCCAGGGAAGAAGCTGTTTCCTAGAGCAGCCTGCAGGGAATGTCTGAGCTGCACTGAGGATCAGCAGCTGAGTGCCTCGCAGGAGGGAATTTGGGCTCCTATTGGGAAGAGCAACTGAGCTTCCAGGAAAGCCAAACCCCTCCCAGCAGCTGCCAGGCAGAACTCGAAAGTGAAACCTCGAGCGCTGGAGGAAACGAGACACTTGAAATACTCCTGGTTGGCAGCAGAGAGCGGGAAATGCCGCTGGGAGCTGGCACGGGCTCTCCCTCCCCTCCTGCCAGCAGCTCCGGTAAGTGGAAACCCAGATTAATTCCCAGTAGGGCCTGGGAATACACGGGACTGAAAGGAAACGAGGGATTTCTTCAGCTGTGTGAGTCCTCAATAGCATCAACGAGGCAGACACTGTTTGTTGGGTCAATACATGACCTTTCCACCTCCCCAGCTGCCTGTGGGCCAGTCCAGCCTGGGATCCACTGGACCTGCTGAAGCCAAAGACCACGGGAGTGATGGTTGAGGAGTGAATTTTGCCTTTGATGCAAAAATTGAGAGGTTTTACATAAAACATAACTGCTCTGCCTGGGGCAGAAAAATGTTTTTCCAGTTTGCGGAGTGATGCTGTTTTAAAAAAACACTTCTCAGGTGTTGAATTTCCCCGTCTCTTTATTCCAGAAGGTGCAGACGAGTTTTGGTTCCAAATGTCCTGGGAGCAGGAGCAGGACCCCACAGCTCCCACGGGCACTGCCTGCCCTGGGGTCAGCTGCAGCCTCGCACCCAGGCGGGGACAAACGGGCCCCCGAGAGCAGCAGGGACCTCCGGGCTCCCCAGCGACCCCCGTGCTGCCTTCCCCGCGAACTCGGGGCTCAAAATGCTCACACAGGAGGAAGCCGCTGAGTGACCTGGAGCGCTGCTCCTTCTCGCAGCGCAGGTGTCCCCCATGCCAGGGGGTCGCACGGCCAGAGCCGGGGCTGCGGTGGCCCCGGGCCGGGCTGTCCCCGCACCGGACTGTCCCGCGGGCGGGGACCGGGGCCGCTGTTCTGCCGCGGCAGCTGCTGAGGGGACTGAGGCGCTTTTCAGCCTCGTGAACAAAGGAACAATCGCGGCCCCCCCGGGCCATTGTTCGCCGCCGGCTCGGGGACAACGGGCGCCTTCACGGCCCGGGCCGGGCGGACAAAGGCTCCGCAGAGCCCGGGGGAGCGGGGTCTCGCCGGACAATCTCCCATTGAGCCGGGCCCGGCCCCCCCACCGCCCCCACAAAGCTCCTGCTTGTGTCCGGCTCCCCACGCAACAGGGGCTCCCGTGGAGGGAGCGATCGCTCCCGGTCCGGGGCTGCCCGTGCCCCGGCATCGTCCAGGGTGTCCCGGGACCCCCGGGACGGAGCCACGGGCCCCCGGGGCCGTTCTCGGGGCCCGGTCGCCTCCGCGCCTCCCCAGCCCCACCTCCACGTGTCGGCGATGCCGCCGGCGCTTCCGCCCCCCGGGAATAGGAACCGTTGCCCGGGCGGAGCGGCGGCCCCGATCCCGATCCCAGTCTCCATCCCCATCCCACCGGCCCCACTTCCCATGGTGAGGGCAGCGGCTCCGGGGCGGCCGCCGGTGCGGAGCGGCGCGGCGGGAAAGCGGCTCTGGGGCGGGCGCGGCAGCGGCTCCTTTCATAGCCCCGGGGCCCGCCCGCCCCCGGGGGCCGGGCCGATCCCTCCCCGGGGCAGCGGGGGGGCCCAGGGCTCAGGCCCCCGCCCCGCCCGGCAGCTCCGCGCCGCGGAGGAGCCGGTCCCGGGGATGCTGCCGGGACAGTCCGGCGGGGCCGGGGCTGCGAGAGAGGGGTACGGGGCGGGGGGAGGCAGCGCTCTGAGTACGGCGGCGGCCCGGACCAGCTCTTCCCTGCTAGGGACACACCATTCCAGTGCTAGGTATGGCTCTTGTTCAATATTTATTTAATCTTCCCCCCATGGCTCTACTTTACCCCATTGCTCTCCTTTATTTCCTTGTCCATTTTCCCATCTTTAACGTTTCCATCTGCTTCTGTTTCGTTTCTGGCTTCCTCTTTTGGCTTTAATCCTCTGGCTTTTCATCTTGGTTCTCCGTGAGTTGTTCCTCTTTCTCTTTCTCTTCCACATCCTCAGCGGTGGCTGTTAAGTTTTCACTGCTGATGGAATGATCTGGGAAGGAAAAAGGAAACAAGCCGAGTCCTAGCACTCAGCAGTTGGGCACGAGAAAGGCCCCCGGACTCCCTCACCAGGAATCTCTTACTCCCGTCTGGGTTCTGGGACGGCAGGTGATGGGCTGCACGGCCTGAGGGGACCAGCCCCGGCGGCTGCGGGCACAGAGCCCTGCCAGGAGGGCTGGGGCAGGGCCGGAGTGTCGGGAGGCTGCAGGGGACACCAAGGGAGCGCTGCCATCTCCCGCTCTAAGCTGGGCACGGCCGGACCTGGGAGTGCAGCTGGAGCAGTGCTGGACTTCCACCAAGATTTTAATTCAATACTTGTAAAGAAATGGGTGCTGTGGGAATTCTAAGGTGCTGCTGATGTGCAGAACAGGAAAGTGGGGTTTTTTTCCATTTCTGGGTGCAGAGGTGTGAACGACAAATACCTTGCTGTGAGGAAGCCGTCGTCGCATTTTTGTGGCTTTTGTTCAGCTCTGCAATGAAGCTTTTGCTCACGTTATCCAAGGCCTGAAAGGGATGTGGTTCTTAATGAAAGCCCCAGAAATGCAGCTATGCACCCAACATTTCCCTGCTTTCTTTTGCTCTCTGCTATCGTTATGAGGTCCTTTCCTACTGTAAAACTGCCTTTCTACTGTGTTTCTGTGGCATTACTGTCTGGAGTATCCAGCTGGGATAACAGCTCCTCGCAGATGCTGCCCAAGGCTCCTCCTGCCTGCAGCAGCCCCCTTACCGCAATGATGCCATTCTGAGCAGCTTCACTGGGCACAAGCTTTGCCTTCTCCAGAGCCCTTTCAAAATTCATGATTGCAGAACGGTAATCTTTCAATTTCACTGGAACAGACAAGGGTATCAGCTGGTTTAGCCCAGGATCAGGAGAACAGCAAGAATTAATCAAATCAGTCATGATCTGAGCAGTTGCTTTGGCTGTTATATCCCAGAGATGTTTTTAGAACAGCTTCTCCACCCTGAGAGCAAAACCTGTGCCCACATCTTTACCTTGTGCCTGTGCCACTAGCACGGTGGCGTGGAGCTGCCACTCCACATCTCCCTCTTCATCTGCTGACTGCAGGGACTTCTGGCCATAATCTTGGGCTTCTTCAGCTTTATCCAGCTCGAGGTAGCACCGCCCAATTTCATGGAACAGCCAGGCCTTCTCCAGGCTGGATTGAGCCAGTGGAATCTTCTCCTCCCAGCTTCAAGCAGATTAAGACAGACATATCTTTACCAACCCTCACTGGGTACAGTTATGACTCAATCACTGCTTTGACAGCAAAGGGTTCAGGTGTGAAAATTTCCCCAGGTGGAGCTGCAGTGAGAACACACAGCTGAAGAGCTGTGACCTGGGTCACTCCAGCCCCCGAGGCCTTTGCTGCTGGGCTGTACATACGTGTTGATGGCCTGCTGGAACTTGCCCATTCGGGCGTACACGTGGCCGATGTTGTCCAGGGCCCGGGACTCGGCGTCCGTCAGAGCGCTGTGATGGGGAGACAAAGGGATTGTGGCACTGACATCGTCCTGCTCCTCACCCATTCTGGATTTCTTCAGTCTCATGGTGCCTTTGGTGCTCCCCATGCCCTCAGGGAAGCACTGGGAAGTAAAGGGCCCAGGTCAGGCTGAAAGTCATGAAATCAAGGTTGATTTTTGATTTTATCTACAGGTCTGTCAGCTGACCCCATGAGACACAGGGGAAATGGTTTGATTATTATTAATTTTTGTGCAAACCTGGCAGTCCTTGGGAAAATCTTTCCACTTTTCTTTGCCTCTGTTTCCTTCTGTGTCCCTGACACTCACAGATGATTTCTGTCTTTCAAAGCAAAGACCCAAAAAGGCATCTGCAGTGTGTCTGCAGGCTCCTGACACCAGCCCTGATCCTGTGCTTGGACTGAGCTTTGCTCCATGCCACAGGCAGCTCCTTCTGTAACAATGGAGCTTGTGGGCTTTAATTTTTTCCCTAATTATCCTCGTTCTCATCTTCAGAAGCAGCTCTGCCTACCCTTAACTTAAGAGATGGAAAAGCCTGTGCGAGGAGCAGATAAATGTGATGGGAGTCATGGAATCCCAGACCGGCTGGGGTGGGAAGGGACCGTAAGGATCATCCAGTTCAAACCCCCTTCACGGGGTCATTAACGCGAGTCATTAACGAGTCATTAGCGGCGTCTCCAGCCGCAGCCGCCAGAGGGCGCGGCCCGCCCGTCACCGCCGGTCCTTGAAGGCAACTTCGCGTTTCGAGAGATGCCAAACCCAGGCATCTCCTCCCCCCTGTCTCCTACTAGTTCCTGCCTTCACCTGGCGCACTCGGGGAGTGGGATCACCAGGAGAGAGGCAACCTTTTCCTAAGCCATCATTCATTTCCGAAAGGATTATTGAAAATGAGAAACAACCACTCAGTGACATTTTGAAAGCCCAGTGCACTACTGACAAAAATAAATTCCAAATCACTTCAAGCCACTGTTCCACGTTTTCTGCTATGCTTTGAAAACTCTTGCTAAGTCTGAGACCACATTTTGCTTCACTGTGGTTCAGCTGGAAGAGCCGTGGGATGTGTCCGGTGCAGATAGGTAAGTGCACCTGGAAGAGACCTTTATTTCAAGCTATGCTTAATGGTCTGTATGAATAAGGGTTTAAGACAAAACGTAGCAGAAAACTGGTGCAATTTTGAACCTGATCTTCCTGAGAAGGAAGTGCCTGCTCAAGGCTTAAGTGCTGAGACTGGGACTTGTGTTCTTTTGCTTTACTTCAGCAGATGTTTCCATGTGCCCTGTGCTTTAGGTCATTACAAATCTGCTTCAGGCTCCTTATTTTTGAAATAGTGAAGATAAAAAGTAACCACAGGCCCTAATACTTGAGCAGAGCTGAATGTGTAGTCCTGTTAAACTCACAGGTGATAATTACATTACCTAATGCTAAAACACCCCCACAGAGGTACTTTCCCCTTTCCCTACCCACCTGAACTTCCCAGAACTTACTTCTTCCTGGCAAAATCCAGATCCATCTTATGGCTGTGCAAAGCTGCCTCCATCTGTCCCATTGCCAAGTGTGCATTCCCCATGCAGCTGTGGAGGTTCCCAATCAGTTCATTCTTATTGGGAACTTCCTCCTCTGTCCACCCTTGTATCTTTCTCAGCATACGCTCAGCTTTCCTGCAGCTTTCCTCAGCGGAGCCTCTGGCCAGACCTGGTGACAGGGAGCAGAGTTTGACACTGGAGTGTGACACAGAGACACTGAGAAGTTGTGAATTCCCCATCCCTTGAAGTGGGGGTGGAACAGGATGAACTTCAAGGTCCCTTCCAACCCAAACCATCTTGGGATTCTGTGATCCCAAGGAAGTGAGACCTAGTGAAGTGAGTTACCCTCAGACAAAGCTTGGGAACAGTTAGAGCTCCCAAAGCGGTGGGAGGCACTCAGCTTCCAGCCAGAAACCTACACAGCTCAATGTCCTCCATATCCTTTGCGATGGATCTGCCAATGTTGGATAATTTGCGTTTCTTGTCCTGCATCCTCCCCTGCCGCAGCAGCTTGCGCTCGTACACCCGGGCGTACATCGGCTTCTGCTGCTGCCAGAAGTCCCGGCGGTGGTTCAGGTAGGAGATGCCATCCAAAACCAGGTCCTTGACTTTGACCCCCTGCCTTGTGCTGCTCTGCATCAAGTCTGGAAATAAGATAGGGTAGAACCCAGGTGAGAATCTGTCGCTGTTTTAACATGGATGCATAGAAAAACCACACGAAATCCAGGGTCAGGTAGAAATGGTGACATAAGCCCCTTTTAATGATTTTTCCCAGGGCTTTTATATATTAGTTCACAAAAAGTGAGTTAAATGGCACAAAGAAATTGGTCGTTTGGCCATCCACCCCTTAAGGGGATTAGCCCAACTCTAAGACGTCCATTCCCAAGTGTTTTTCTAGCTGAGACCATAACAATATCTGCACAACAAGCTGCAGGTGTGAGATAAAGGAACTTCATTTGCAGAAACTGTAACACTGTTTTCATAGTTTCTGTGAGAACAGCAGAGCTCTCAAGGAATGATGCAGAAAGCAGAATTTTTCTGCTAAAGGCTTTTCGGCGTCTACAATAATCAACAGACCTGAGCTGCAGCTCAGTGGGGCATTGATTGGGAATGTTTTCCTGCTCTGACACAGACAGTGCTGGCAATGAAAGTGTCCTGTGCTCCTCAGAGCTGAGGGGATGGGGGAGTTAACAAAAAACTCTGTTACCCATCCTGTGTGGTTCAGTGAGCTGAGCTGGTGTTCCAGCCCCATATTTGCTGCCTTTGCTGCTGATCAGAGCCAAGAAGGGGCCCAGAAAGCGGGGCCAGCTGTGCTGAGCACCTGTCCTCTGGGACAGAACATCTGTAGGGCACATCTGTATTGACAGGGCACTTTGAACAGTGCTGCGGATCAGGTTGGCAGATGGAAACTGAGAGAGATTTTACCTGCCTGGAAACCAGACCGCCCACATGTATAATTAATGCTGGCAATACCATAAAACCTGTGAGCAGACCAGATGTTAATCACCTGTCTATTTCTGGGTGAAAAGTTCCCTAGAAATATGACTAAAGGAGAATCGTCTTTGTGCCTTTTTCTAAAATAAGACACTTCTCCAATTCCTGCACCTTGACCTTTATAGCATTTATAACAAACACACAGAGGAGTCACAGCCCCACGAGCTGCCTGTGTCTCCACCACTGACAGCACCATGTGCTATGTGAGCTCTGGTACAACTAAGGAAGAGTCACAGGGATATAAAAGAAGATATATATAATAAAGAATAGTTAAAAAAAGGATGAAAGAAAAATAGAATCTGCTGAGAAGGAGAAACACCTTCATCCTTGAGCAACTTCTCCAGGTATGCCTTGTCAGCATAAAGCTCTCCCAGAAGCTGTCGCTCTGTTTGAGGACTCTGCTTCTTTGTCCGTTTTTGATCCTTAGTCGGTTTGTTCTGCTGTTGCTGCTTGTCTTTTTTTCTCCGCAGCTAGAAAAAAGCAAAAGGAGTGTGGGGACATCAGTGGGGAACACTGGAATGAGCAGAATTTTGTTTACACTCCATATAAGACAGCTTGTTTTTCTAATAAAAGCAAAAAGTCAGTGTCTCACCAGCTGCTTTGGCCATGAGCAACTGAAATTCTGCAGCCAGTTGTGCTCCCTGGGGATCACAAGGGTGTTACAGAAAGTGCAAGAACTAGTTCTGGCCTCTCAGAGGAACAAGACACTACTGCAGTGGAGCACCCAAAAGTGAAGCAATAGAGAAAGTGTCCATTATCAAAACTGTGACCCTCAAACATCAGGTAAACCCAAAGTCAATACTGGAGCTCACTGTACCCTCCTCGACCTCCGGGCTGTTACTCATTAGCCTGGGATGGGTGACTGGCAACACTCCCAGATATGGGTTGGAGGAGAAATTCCAAACTAGGTTTTGTTACTCCATGGTGACTCTTCCTGCCCTTCTGCCTTCCCCTTTAGATTCTGGGTGGCTTGAGCCAGACCTGCATTAGAAGCAGGTGACAAACATTCTCATGACAGGCCAGTGTGTTTTACTGCTCAAGAGGCCCTTCAGTAGGCCCACTGCTCCCACAGCCATGTCTCTGCAGGGACTTTCACCCCTCAGGTGCCCATTTCAGGCAGTTTTAGCATTTCAACAACTCCAGAAGCTTCTTCAGAAAGAGCCCCATGCTGTACCTCTGCCTGCCTGCTCACGAAGCAGAGCTCCTTCGTGTTCTCCAGCTTCACTGCGGATGGATCTGCAGACATAGAGGAGTCTGTATTAGTACCCCTCAGCAGCCATGAGGGGGTTGTGAGTAAAATGCCCATAAAGGTGGCAAGCCCAAAGTGTTTGGTTTCAATTAAAGCTTTTCTAATTCTTTCCCATGGAATATGGGGTGTTAGTGTGTCCTGGAAGCAGGGAACGCAGCTCATCCACCAGCTCCTCTTTAACTGACACAGCACGGGGGGCTGCTGTTGCAATATTCCTACAGACAGGGTTCATCCTGCATGGGAACCGGAGAAGGATGCAGGTTCTTCTGGGGGATCACAGCTGAAGCATAAAATCAAAAGAATGGTATTTTAAAGGTTTGTGCACTGATTAGGGCTAAACACCCGTTTGTGTTTTCACTGACCCCCAGTTCCACTGTCTGTCTGCATCCTGGGAGGGGAGAGTGAGGAACAGCTCTTTGTTTGGTCTGGAGGAAGGACAGAGCTTCTAAGGCTGCTGCAGAATTCCCTTAGGCACAGCCACAGCCCAGGCCAGCAGCAACAACACAGGCAGATCACGGGAGCAGGTGTTCCTGAATCCTTCCAGGTGAAGCAGAGAGCTGAAGCAGTTTGGGGATGTACCCTGTTAATGTGTGTGCATTTCCCAACTAGTCAAACATCCAGATCTGTGCTGATGTGTTTCCATACTTCCCTGCATCTCAGAGCTCTCGACTGGTTTAAAAGAAGACTTTTCTAGTTTTTTAATCCGTTCCCATGCCTGCAGCCCAGGGGCTCAAAGGTGCTTAGAACTCTTGGCTTAGGATATTGAGCTGGGAAGATTTCAGCTGGGAGCTGTGATGATATCTGAGCACTGCGCTAAGCTCAGGAAGCAGCAGGAATGGAGGAAAGCAGCCAGATCTGGAAACCTTCCCTGTTTTCTTAATAACTATCCCTTATGAAAGCTCTGCAGGCTCTGGTGCCACCAGCACGTGTTAATCCCTGCCACTGGGGGAGGGCTGAAATTTTGAAATTTTGGGAGAGAACGGCCCTGGCCTATCTGGGGATCTGTGCAGGGTGTGAGTGGGGCGTGCCAGGAGCTGGGCAGGGACAGGCTCCGGGATGCACCAGGGCGGTTCCAACCCGCCGGGCAGGTTTGGCAGCCCCACAGGAGCCCTGCACGGGTGCTCCACTCACATGTCAGAGGTGGCAGCCCCAGGTGAGGTGTGTCCAGGCCCCACAGTGGGGCACGTCCTGTCCATGCCCAGTGGCAGAGCTGAGAAAAAAACTAAGGGAAAAGGGACAAGTTTTCCGTTTGTTTTGAACCTCACAAGGTCCTTGGCCTTTCTTGTCTCTACAGGACCCGCTCAGTGATCTGAGCCAGGAATGATGAAAGCAGAGCTCGTTACAAGAGTCAACAGTTTCACTGCTCTTGTGCAATAAAATCTGGAGGAGAGTCAGGATTTCAGGAGGCCAGTCTGAGGTAGCATGGCATATTTCATTCCAAACTTTGAATACAGGGATGAAGGTCTCAAAATGGATTCTGTAATTAGTGCTGGAGGTAGGTCATAGGATCATAGAATCCCAGAATGATTTAGATTGGAAGGGACCTTAGAGCTCATCCAGTTCCATTCCCTGGAATTCCAGCTCCCATGGGCAAAGAGCCCCTTCTACTATCCCAGGTTGCTCTGAGGNATCCAGTTCCATTCCCTGGAATTCCAGCTCCCATGGGCAAAGAGACCTTCTACTATCCCAGGTTGCTCTGAGGCCTGTCCAACCCGGCCTTGGGCACTTCCAGAGATGGGCCAACCACAGTTGCTCTGGGCAACCTGTGCCAGGGCCTCACCACTCTCACAGGGAAGGATTTTTTCTTAATGTCCCATCTAACCCTGCCCTTGGGCAGTGGGAAGCCATTCTCCCTTGTCCTGGCACTCCAGGCCCTCTTAAATAGTGTCTCCAACTTTCTTGTCAGCTCCCTGCATGTACTGGGAGGCCACAATCAGGTCACTGATGAGATGAGCTGCTCTGGTCTGTATTCCCTGGAATGTTTCCGTGATGATTTTGGAAAATTGAGTGTCAGGATTTACCTGCAGAATTAAAGGGATCAGACACTGTGTATGAACAGGAGTACAGGGGAGAAAGAAAGAACAAAAGAAAAAAAGAGGAGGGTTGGCTCTTTGTGGTGCTTCCTGCTGCTTCTGGATTTATCTGCCACAAATAACATGGACCCAGAAGCAGAGAGACTCTGGTGTGGGGCTCTCGGGTCACTTGCAGAGCTGATTTGCCATCAGCTGGGCCCTGAACAGCGTCATCTGGGCTCACGGGGGCCAGAAAGTGACACTTCTTACTCCCAAGGCAGTTGATAATCGCCTCCTCGGCCTTGTTGATGCCCAGCTGGAATTTGTGTATGTCTGGGCGGAGCCTCCGGCCTCGGTGGTAAAACACCAGCGCAAACTCAAAGTCACCCATGGTGTACAGTGTCTCTGCTTTTTGGTAAAGCCCCTAAAATGACATTTGGGAAAAGAAATTATTAAAAATGAGGGAAAACTTTCATGGATCTCAAGTAACTCCTGCCAGGCAGAAGTGAGAGCCCAGGGCTGTAACAACTTGCACACATTAACCCCCAAACCTGGAGGTGCCTGAGCACCTCAGCAGCTCCGAGAGCAACAGAAGTCTCAGGAGTGTTTGGGGTGAGCTCTTTCCTCTCAGCTCTGCCTCAGACCCTCCAGGGCCTCACAGATCCAGGCCAGCCCTTGGCCACCCGCCTCCTACCCCTCCAGCTGGTTACCTCGGGGAATGTTTTGTCAATTTGGAGCGAGGCTTCAGCATCTTTCAAGGAGTTTTCTGTGTCTCCAAGTTTCAGGAAACACTTGGAGCGGGTGATAAGGCAGTGTTTGTCTCCTGCCCTCAGTTTCAGCGCCTGCAACCACAGACATGGACACATCACCCGTGCTGGACACATCACCGGACACGGACGTGTCACCAGTGCTGGACACATCACCAGTGCTGGACACATCAGGGACACGGATGTGTCACCAGTGCTGGACACATCACCAGTGCTGGACACATCAGGGACACGGATGTGTCACCAGTGCTGGACACATCACCAGTGCTGGACACATCAGGGACACGGATGTGTCACCAGTGCTGGCTCAACACCACAAATATACAAGTGCAGGAGCCTGCAAAGTTCCCACATGGATCTTGACGATGGATGAGGATAAAACCACAAGGTTTTTACCGAAAAGAGTCTTCTCTTTTTCACAGGTTCTCTGTGCTGCAGACGCTGCCCTGCCCCTGAACTGCCCCATCTGGGTCACCCCTTCGTGATAAGACCTTCTGGGGACACGTCCCTCCGTGCCTTCCCCTCTTGCCGCGGGTCCCCCCGCTGCCTCTTCCCCCGCCTGAACCGAGCCGCATCCCGTCGCGGCGGCCGCCCCCCGAGGCCCCTCCCGCCGCGTGCAGCGCGGTGCCCTCGGGCCGCGGCGCCCTCACGTCATTGAAGCAGCCCAGAGCCTTGTCGTGCTGGCCGCGCCGGCTCAGGGCTGTCCCCTCGGTCATGAGATTCCCGAAAGTGGCGATGGGCAAGGTCTCCTCGTCCGCCATGGCTGCGCCGCGGCGCCGTTGCCGAGCAACGGTTACCGCACAACACCCGCTTCCGGTGAGCCGCCCCGCCCCGGAAGTGACGTCCGCGCCGGGGCGGTGCCCACGTGGGGTCCCGGTGTGCCGGCGGCGGCCTGGGCCCGGTCCTGGCTGCGGCCCCGCGCTCGCTACCGGCGGCTCCTCGCCGAGCCTCTGACCTGACCCAGCTCAGTGCCCGTGGGCTTCTGTTCTTCCACCCGCGTTCCCGGAGCTCTGCGCGGCCGCTCAGTACAGCCGCGGTGCCTCGGCGGTGGCCGAACACCGGGCAGAGCCGGTTCCTCTGCCCCCCCGGGCAACGCGCGCGTGTTCTGCGGGGGCAACACGAGGGCAGCCACCGCCTCCCCACAGTCGGTTATTCGGTAATGGTTTGGTGGTCGCGGCTGGCCCCGGTGCCGGTTTCACCGCTGAGGCGCCTTGTCCCGGCCAAATAAATGACGAACCGGAGATGCTGCTGGTCACTCCCATCAGCTCTTCAGTCCTGACTTTATTTTGGCGCTGGGTCAGACCCTGCGCCAAGATCTCTGCTTGAAACACTTTGTTCCTGCCAAGTGACTCAGAGTACGGGCGGGGGGGCATCTGTCCCGCTCGGAACCGGTGACATTTAATGTCACGGCGAGGCAGATCAGCACCGCCAGGCTCCCGATCCCGCTCGGGGCTGCCCTGGGCCTGGCCCTGGCCCAGCCCCTCTCGACGGCAGCCGCGGGGGCGGGAGGCGGGGTGGGGGTCACGCCAGGGTGGGGAGACACGCACGGCCGAGCTCTGGAGTGGGCGGCCGGGCTGACACACCCCGTCCCCGGGGAGCCCGGCAGGGAATTTCAGGCAGTTTAAGCGTTCGGTAACTGTTTTCCAGGGAGATTTTCCCCCACCGGCACCGCCGAGTGTGACAGCGGGGTGGACAGGAGCGTTGTACTCATGGGGGCTGTGCCCAGCCCGGTGGCACCGCCATGGGGACTCGGCAGCCCCGGCCGTCGGGGCAAGGCCGCCTGTTCTCGTCAGACAGCACGCCGGGTGCTCCCTCAGTGCTGCTGATGAGCGCGTTAATCACAGGCTGCAAATACCAGGGAAAAAGTGAATGTGGGATGGGTATTCCTAGGAAGCAGGAGAGCCTTGAGAGGCTGGTGAGGAAACGGAGCAGCGGGGAGGCAGGACCCCCGGCTCCCCGAGCGCTCCCGGTGCTTCGGGAGGCTCCGTGAGCGTCACAGCGGTCTCGTCCCGCTCCCGTTGGCCGAGTCCCCAGGGATCGCGCTCCAGCGGTGTCCCCCGCAGTGGCACCGGTAAACCAGCTCCGGCGGTCCCGCCCCTCCCCCGTGGGTACCACCGGGCACTGCCCGCCCCCGCGGTCACAACACGCCCGTGGGAGGTTTCTGGCATGTCCCGGCGCTGGGGAAGGAGCCCCGTTCCCGCCGCCGGTGCCGCTGGGCGGTGGACCTGTTGACGTCATCATGGCCGGTGACATCAGCGGCGGCGGGTCCGGCGCGGGGGGTCACGGCCGCGGACGCCACCGGAGGCGGGCCGAGGGTGCCAGAACTACGACTCCCACAAGGCTGCGCGGCCGCGCCCCAAAGGCGGCGGCCAATGGGCGCGCGGCGGACGCTCAGGCAACGCGCACGTGGCGGCGGNCGGCACATGGCGGGGCCTCGCGCCGCCGCTTTGCCGGCGCTGCCGCGGCGCCCACGCGCCTTGGGTGGGAACGGAGGTGGTCTGCGGGCCGGGAGCCGCCCTGGTCCTGGCCGGCTCCGGCCCCGATCGCTCGCGGTAGGGCGGGCGAGCTCCGGGAGCGGCCCGCAGCCTGCGGGAGCGCCGCGGGCTTGCTCAAGTAGCGGGTGTACCGGCGGGGGGGGGGGGGGGGGGGGCCCGNGGGAGCGGGGGGCGGCTGTCCCGGTACGGTCTGGACTGGAGCCCCTCGCTCCCGCCGGCACGGCCGCCCCTGATCTTGCGGGCACCGCCACCGCCGCCCCTCCGCCGGGGTCTCCTCGCGGCGGTGCTGATGCCCGCTCGCGTCCCGGTGGCCGGGGCGGTTCTGGGGCTCGGACAGTGTGCGGTGGGCACAGCGCAGAGATTACCGAGGGGCTGGGAAAGGGCTCCGGCTTTACGCGGTTTTCGCCCCTGGTCCAGCGGGGCCTTGGCCAAAGCACTCGCATCCCGTGCCGTAATGAAAATCCTTTCGTGGCCATCCTGGAAGAGCAGCCCGGCGTCGGGATCTCGCTGTTGCCGTACGGGCAGCAGCGTGCACAGCCCGTGTGTCGCTTCCTTCCCGGGACAGCTGGCTGTGTTCCAGCTCTCCTGTTTGCTGCCTGCAAACACCTCCTGTTTGTCTTGCTGCTTTCGAAATTCTCATCCTGCTGTACTGACTCTCCCTTCTCTCGGTTGAACAGTCTCTTGTCTGCAGTAGTGTCGAAGGCTGACAACTAAGGCATACCATGACTATCCTGTTTGTATTCTTTCTGATCCCTAACTGGGTTTGGAGCTCAGAGTATCAGCTCTGCGGTCCAATGCTGTTACCCAAACCCTCTTGGGTTTCCTGTATGTGAGACTCTGCAGCTCTCTCCAGGTATCAGGGCTCTTCCCATCCTTCTAGCACTGCCTGAAGTGGTTCCCAAACAAGGACAGCCACAATTGGAAGTTGTGCCCAGCCATGATGGCCAGAGAACCTGCTGTACACAGGGCAAGTGATTTCAGGAATAAGCTTGTTAAGGAGCCCCAAGGCTGCAGAAGAAGATGATCTTTAATGACAGAATTCCCAAATTCCCCTCTTGTGGCACTGGGTGCCCACCAACTGTGGGGAGCCTGTCTGCTGCTCTGTTAGTCACACGTAACCAGTCCATGGTCCCTGCTCTTCCCTGGCTGCGTGTTTTTCTCAGAGGTTCCATGTATGCAGGGAGCCTCCCCCAGAGCTGGGCATGCAGCACCTGCTTGCATCACCCCGCGCAGCGTTTCCCAACCACAGGTGCGGGACCATGACCTCGCATTGGCCACGGCACTGAGCCCTCACCATCCTCTGATGAAACACACGCGTTTGCCAGGTGGGAGCTGATGTAACTCTTCATGCTGCCATGGGCTGAAAATACTGGCTGAGCTTGAGCTGTGTTAATAAATGACCCAGGATGGAGGGGGGAGGTTGTTGTACGGTGTGGGTTTGTTGACACAATTCTTGGGAGAGTGGGTGTCAAGCCTTCACTGGAGAGGGAGTCCTTTCCTCCTGGCAGAAGCATTGTTCAGGTATGATTGGAGGACGGTGCCAATCCAGATCTCAGAGAATTCCATGTGTGAGCAGCACATTCTGTGTGAACACAGACTGGTGAAGCTGAGTTACACCTCTTCTTCTGGTCTGAAGAAAAACAAAGTAAATCAATATTTGCAATACTTTCTCTCCCCTTGCAGAGCAGACCATGTCACACTGAACAGTGCCACATCACTGATCTCTTGGGAGTCAGGGAGACTTTACCTGGCTTGTGTCAGGAATGCCTCCCTGTTCCTCCATCTGTGTTTCCTTTGGATTTGTTGCGTGCTCTCTTCAGCTGGTTGCTGATATGTTGGGTCAGATGTAGCAGTTGTGTCACAGCAAAGACAGCATCCAGCTTGAGGAGTCTTGCCTCCCTTGCCAGCACCCTGCTGATTTTCTCTGTCAGTACACTCAGGAAACTTTCCCCAAGCATCAACTTCTTTGCATCTATTTGACAGGTGATGTTTTGAGGGAGTAAGTGCTGCTGAGCTCCCAAAAATATGATCTAATCCATGTCTCTTACTTGCTAGCAAAGGCTGGAATCCAACTCTTTTTGAATCGGTGGGTATGGATGATGAGAGAAAGGTCTCTGAGGTGTTGCAGGGAAGCTGCTTGTGTTGGAGCCTCAGTAAATGAACACAAATCACTTATGGAAATCTGTGGCACTTGTGCTGCTGACATGAATCTGCCCTTGTGTGTCGTGGGTGCAGAGTCTGGGACCTGAAGTGCTGCAAAAGTTGCAGGTCAGTCTTGGCTAATGAATGCTGAACAGAGCAGCGGAAGAGAATGTTGTTATCCCACAGCTTGTGTTTTGGGCAGAGAAAGGGATTTTTTTATCCTGGGTTTTTCTTCAGAGGTGCAGCCATTGCTCTCCCCAGCACTGGTCAGCACTGTGGGCACTAAACATGACTGAAAATAAGATTACTCTGACAGATAAGAGTTTGAACCTTCCTCATTCCTGGGAAACTGGGGAGATTTGGTTCCTCTGCCTCTGTAGTGATATGAGTCCGTGCCCCTGCTTGGTGTTTGCAGAACAGATGCAGTGAGTTAATGGACCTGCTCTGATCCTGTCTCCCTGGTTGTCAAGGGACCTGCACGAGCACACACAGCCAGGAATTGCTGATGCCCTATGGATTATTTTCCTGCTGATCTCTTAGCTTAACAGTTCAGCAGACTGAAGCAATTGCTTTGTGCTCTCTGTCCCATGAGAAAGGCAGGGTTAGAATGGTGGAAAAACTGAGTGAGGGGCATGATTAAAGACTTGCTAATGTTTAGGAAGTGTGAAACTCAGGCAGATAAGGTCAGAACAGCCTCATTCCTGCTGTTCTGTTGCCATGACACAAGGATGTTATTTTTCATCTACTGCTATTGTAAGAATTCTGTAGTTTCCTTTCTTTACCCCAGTAGTGTTACTGCAGAAATGAGGTGATGAAGTTGTGAAACCAGAGGAGTAGTGGAATGGAGCAGCATAAAAAAGACCAGAAATGGTTCTGAGAGAGGAACGGCTCCTCTTTCTGTCCCTCAGGTTTAAGGAATCCCATGTATGTCACTTGTTCCCACTGAGGTTTTTTTAAGGACTGGTCTTAATAAGACCTGAGGGACACCCATAGGTCCAGTTTCCTGCAATTGCAGGGTATTCTTTGGCATAACCAGCATCAGCCTAAGTGGTTTAATTTTTAAATGTGGCCTGAAGTTCTGCAGTGCTGTTCAGGGGCTCTGTGACACCCTGGAGAAATGACAAATACTTGGGTTTTTAAAAGAAATATGTTTGCCATTTTCTTTTACTCATCTGCTGGTGCTGCAGTGAAGTGTGACGCTGTTTCTCTGGGACAGGCCCTGAGCAGATTGTGGAGTTGATGGATTTCGAAGGGGTTTGAAGCAGGAGTATTACAGCTTCCTCCCAGGCAGAACAAATTGTGGCTGCAGGTATTGCGGGAGCAGGGCTTGCTCTCAGAAATAGCTCTGCTTAAAGTACAAATTCCAATGGAAAGTTTTGGGCTCTACAGTACAGATGACTTGTGTGTGTGCAGCTCTGAGGCCAGGCAGCAGCGTGGTGCCTGTGGGAGCGTGTCTGTGTGTGCCTGTAGGATCAGGCCAGGCTGTTGGTTTGGGGTTTGGTCTCCTCTGGCTGCTCACAAGAGTTCCCCTCTTCTCGGGCCACCTTGGCTTTGGCACTGGGCTAATAAACCGACAGGCTGTTTCAGTAGGCAGTGTTAGGGGCAAGTGTTTCTGGTGGCAGGAGTGGGGGTTGATTCTGATGAAATGTGGGGAGCTGCAGAAAAAGTCTGATCCCATTTTGAAACAGGATTAAATTGGAAGCTGCGCTAAAATCGTGTTCAGGTTTTACATCAGAACTCTTTGAAAGCAGGCTTGCTGTTCTTTGTCTTTTGCCCCTTCTGTAGCTTTGCCTTGGTGACTTTTAACCCTGGAATTGCTTTTGAAAAGATGTCAGTGGCAAAGTTGACTGCTGGTCCTTAAGCTTAGTTACCAGCTTTCAGTAATAGCACTTAATTCAGTCTGACCTATTTGGTTCTGGAAGCTCAGGGAATGCAACCTGCCTCCTACTAACATTGGGATGGACCTGTTCTAGGGAGAAAGCTTTTTATTTCTAGTTATGGCTAGTTTATCGCAGGCTGTTCTGTGTTTGCTTATAGGATGAATAGCCCAGCTGATTACTAATGGTTATTACCCAGAGGGCAGCACAAGAAATAACTGGAATTTGTAACTTGTTTCCCTCTGTGGGTCTGCTGTGGGGTGTCTGTTCTGTGAGGGCGGTGGTCTTACTGAGCCCCTCCAGTACTTGGCTGTCAGGTGCTCAGAGGGAATCTGAGCTCCTCTCTTCTGTGTTGGTGCACCTCTGCTTTGCAGCTCTCCCTGAATCCATCCCAAGCGTGCTTTTGTTTCCTGCCACACTGGCTGTGCTTGGGGAACAGTGACATGACCCCAGCCACTCAAAATGCAGAAGGAGCTGCTGCTTGAGCCTCCCTGTCAGCAGTCTGACCCCCCAGACATACCAAACCCGCTGGCTGATCACAGCACTCAGTTCTGATATGTGACACATGCAGACAGGATCACTGGGATGAAGTATTCATTTAAATAAGTGTTTATGGCAGCTAAAAATAAATGCATCTTTGACACCTATGACTTTATTGCTGCGTATCAAAAAGAATAGTTACACCCTTGAGGTCAGAAATCATTTGCTTGCCTCAGTTTGGAATATACTCGAAAAGAGAAGAAAACCATCCATAGGAAAAGGACTGAATGAGGAATTTTTCTTAAAAAAAAAGCCCCAAAACCCAAACAAACTGTCCAACATTAATCTTTGTTATTGTCTTGAGCATCTTATTCTGTCAGGTGTGAAGCTCTTTGCAAGAAACCTGGTTCTGAAACAAGAAAAAACAATGCTGTAAACCTATTCCAGTTTTGGTAATCCTGGCAGTGGTTTCCTTTCCCTTTAGCAAAGGGATGGGCATTGCTGTCAGGCTTGACTGGGAATACTGGATGCCTTAGAGGAGTGGGTGTGAGGGAGGGGTTCCCTCCCTGGAACTGCACCAGGAGAAGTGGGAGGCGTGTTACACAGGCCCCCCCAGCAGCAAAACTGGGGTGCTGCAACATTTGAGAGAGCTGGGCACTGCCCTGGACATGAGGGGATGCTCCAAGCTGTGGATTTGGGAAAGGCTTGGTGGTTGTTGGGACAAGCTGCAGGGATTCTGCCTTTCCCTGCAGACAAGACTGGATGAAAGTAGTGTTCATGACAGGGGAATGGGGTATAAACTTTGAGCAACACAAATAGTTCTTGCTTATCAGGGGATTTTTATGATCTTACATGAAATGGAGAGACTTTGGTTTGCTTTGGGTTTGTGTTGGGCTGAGTGATGCGGAGTTCTTGGCCAGAACAGGTCTCTGTTCCTGATGGATTTTTGGTTCTTTTCCCCCCTCCAGACTAGATAGCCATGTCAGCCAAAGCCATCGCCGAGCAGACGGGGAAGGAGTTCTTGTACAAGTACATCTGCACGTCCTCTGCCATCCAGAACCGCTTCAAGTATGCCCGGGTCACCCCAGCCACGGACTGGGCACGGCTCACGCAGGACCACCCGTGGCTCCTGAGCGAGGTAAGGACAGGCACAGCAGGACCTGCCTTCCTGGAGCACCTGAGCACTGCTCCAGATCCATCCCAAAGGACTGGTGGCTGTTGCTGCTCTGCCACAGTCACTCCCAACCCTGATGAAGAAACAAACCTCGCTTCAAGGCTCAGTATCATCTTCTGGGGGGGCAATTATTCCTTTAAGACTGTGAAATAAGAGGAGCAGAGATAACTGTGAACAAGTTGCTCATAACTGCACAGAAGGTAAAGGAGGCTGGTTCAGACAGAGATGTCAGTCCCTGTTTTCAAAGTCTTGCTCTCTGAAATCAGGGAGTGCTCTCTCCGTGTCTGGCTTTTATGTCCAGTAAGGACACTGCTTAGTTTTCTTGAATCCAAGCAAAATGTCAGGGAGAACTTCCTTTTTTTAATTATTCATTGCAAAATCTTTTATCTTTGTGTCTCATATCCTCATACCTTCTGTAGAGGAAACATACCCCAAGCTCTTTTTATTAGCTGTCTAAGCTGGCTCCTTTCCAGTGGTTAATTATATTAAGTCATTGGCTGGAGAACATGAATGTCTCATAGTCCTTGACTGACTGACTGATAGAAGCACTAATTAAATGTTCCATGCTCAAGTGCCTGAGTGAACTGCAAGAAGAGATCAGCAGTGCTTCTAAAAGCCTTGCAGGAAGCCAAAAAGGGAGCAAGGATGCTCTTGGGCTTTTAAGGCATGTTCTGTAAGGCTGGAAAGGGCTTCAGGGTCCAGCAGTAAGATCATGCTCAGGGTCCTGTATTGCAACACAGTGTGTTCTGGCTCTTAAATTGCTGAAGTTCCAGGACATATCAGCAGTACAGGAGAATGGCACCCAGTTCTAGTTTGGGTTTTTAAAAAGATATTTGCAAGCAAGAGATGTGTGTAACCCAGCAGCAGCTTTCCATGAGTATCTTATAAAGAGCCATGGTCAGTTACTGAAATGTGCATGACCCTGGCCCTAGCCGGTCTCATAAGCAAAGTGTAGTGACAGCAGGATCTTTTTTTTTTGTGAGCAACTGACTGTGTCTGCCATGACTTTTATTGGGTTTTTTAATCAAAAAAAAGCCAGAACAAACTGTCACCTCAACCTCTGATGTCTGCTCACAGCTGAGTAGAAACAAGGCAGCTTTTCTCAAAGTACAGTGTAAAAAAATCTGAACCTGCAGGCATGTTGTACCAGGAGCTGGATTTGCCAAGATTAAAGGAATTTTGCAAGGACATGTGCTGTGTAGATCTGATTTAGGTTTTTACTTCACTGTCTGCAGAGAACCACTCAACCAAAGTCACTTTCTAATGCTACTTCCTTTAAATCTGTTGCCCAATCTTTGTAGCGTTTAGTGGTGAAGCCAGATCAGCTCATCAAGAGACGTGGGAAGCTTGGACTGGTTGGGATTAATCTCACTCTGGATCAGGTGAAGGCTTGGCTCAAGCAGCGCCTGGGCCAGGAAACCACGGTGAGTGCTTCCCTTTTGTTCCCAGGACAGTATAAAAGTTGTCATAAGCTGATCCTCTACTTGCAACCACCTTGTGTGTTTTGGCTGATGATTGAGTGTTACTCCAGGTCCTTATTTCAACTCAGTGCTGCCCTGTAATATTTATTTTCCTGGGAATGACAGTGCAGTGCTAATGATAATGAAGTACCTGCCATCCCTGCTGCCGTGTGTTGGGAGCTGATGGAGTTGTGCTGCCTCAAGGAATTTATGCCTTTGGCCCTGCTGGGATTGATTTGCTGCTGGCTCCAGCTCCGAGCCGGTGTGGCTGCCTGAAGGATTGGGAAACAGCAGGAACTGCATCTTGAGTGCTCCCCACTGGGAAAAGGATGGGTGTGGAAATTACTCCTTTAGCACAATACAATAACCATATCTAAAGCAAGGACTGGGCCACAGGCTTGGGACCACTGGTGTCCCCAGGAGCAGGGGGTATCCTCCAGTGTTCCTTGAGCCTGGAAACATGGGTTTGGATAACAGGAAAGTGCCTACACAGAGCAGCTCCTCAACCCATAAGAAGAGGCTAAAGCAATCTCCTGCTCCTCTGTGCTCCCTGATACCATTTCAGGGTGAACACTACTCTGAGGTCTCCGCTCCTGCCACTAGCTCAGGAGTTCATCACTTCTGAATTTTCCACTACTCCAAGAGCAGCTCAAGCTCTTGTGTCTCACTGTGCTGAGCAGGGCCCGGTGACAGTGCTGTCTCTGGGACAGGAGAGGAGAGCAGCTGTCCTGGTGTAATTCTGATACCCCTCTGTCCTGTTAGGAATGGGAAAGGTGACTGACTCCTGTAACCAGATATCCTGGGGTGAATGCTGTGCTGGAGAGGGAGGAGTGGTTCCTCAGGAGGCACAGTGAAGAGGGAGCAATTTTAGAGCAGTGCTGATTAATTCTCAAGGCTTTCCTTATGCTGTCACAAATGTGCTGAACAAGTGGTTATAGGTGTTTATCTTGTTTTCTGTCCCCAGATTGCTAATGCAAAGGGAATCCTGAAGAACTTTCTGATTGAGCCCTTCGTCCCTCACAAGCAGGTTAGTACACTATTAAAGTGGGCTTTTAAATCTCTCTGGAATTGCATGCTTAGCTGGATTGGTGCAGTGGAGAAAGCAGAAGTTTGGGAATGTGCTGTTGAGCTGACAGTGTCAGTGCCCACCCCTGGGCAGGACCAGGGCCACTTCAGCACTGCTGCTCCTTGGGAAGCTCAGCAGTGGCCTCAGCTGCCCCAGTCCCAGCATTGGCACAAGAACCTCTCCAGGGTCTTCTCTGGGTGTCACTGGTTAATGCTTGTCCCTGCTCTGTGGCACAGGAGGAAGAGTTCTATGTGTGCATATACGCTGCCCGTGAGGGAGACTACGTGCTCTTCCACCACGAAGGGGGTGTGGATGTGGGAGATGTGGATGCCAAAGCTCAGAAGCTGCTCGTGGCAGTGGATGAGAAGCTCAGTGAATCAGATGTAAAGAAGCATCTCCTGCAGCATGCACCAGCTAACAAGAAGGAGTAAGTAGAGATGCAGTTCTGGGCAGGAACAGCCATGCAGCAGCTGCTGTTTTATCTCTGTGCCCCATCTATCTGTTTTGTTCACCCTGAAGCTCACTTTCCTGCCCTTTTTGTTGCTCTCCAGAATATGCCATGCATCCTGAATCCAAGCTCTCTGACCTTATCTGAGCTGTCTGTAAAATCCAAAAATAAGGTTTCCTAGTGCTGAGCCTTTACTTGGCAGCAGCACTTGTCAGCCTGCTCAGGTCTCAACCTGAGACTGGAGACATGTACTGAATTCTGATGCTTTGTGCCAGCACAGAAGTTTCTTTTGTTCTGTGGAATGGTGATGAGATGTGACTCTGACTGCTAATTCAGAACTTCCCTTTCCCTTGCTCTGGCCTGGTCTCCAAAGTCATTCTGTTCTTTCTCCTGCAGGCTTATCTGTAGATCTCAAGGCTTCTGCATCTCCCTCAATTAGATGCCCATACCTAGTTATCCCAATATGAGTCATGATTTTTCCAAACATAGTGTAATTCTTGCTGATGTTGTGCAGTACTGAAGGGCTGAAGGAGCCTGTCACTCCATCAGTTCACTGCAGCCTCCTCCCCAGCACAGCTAACGAAGCTCAGATCTGACAAAGATGGGTTTCAGCAGGGAGGCAACGATGCGCTTCTGTCTTGTGGGCAGATAAATCAGACTGCACAGCTCTGACAGTTGTGAGCAACTGTGTCCTCAGCAGAGTTTGGTGGAGGGTAATTAAAATGAGTCATCAAGGTCTTCCTTCCCTTGAATCATCCATCACCCAGGCTCCATCCAGAGAAGATGAATGAGAATGAAAGAAATTGATGCCGAGTAGATTTGCAGACTGCCACTAATACCAACGAACAGAGCAGGCTGGACTTAGATTTGGCTGCTTTCATTAACTTGTGTTACTTTTTTTTCTTTTTTTTTTTTTTTTTTTACAGCATCTTGGCTAGCTTCATCTGTGGCCTGTTCAACCTTTATGAAGATTTGTATTTTACATACCTCGAGATCAATCCATTAGGTAATGGATATTTTTGGGAACAGAACTTTCTGTTCTGAAATACTGAAATATGTTCTTGATCCTTCTTTGGGTTCTGTAATTCACAACAGCACTAGGTGCCATGTGCAGAAGTATGGAAGTGGCAGTGATATGTCTTAGAGCTGTTCATTTAGTGAATTAAAAATGAGGAAATGAAAAATTCCCTTGAAAGGAATGTTAAGGCAGAACTGAAGAGTGTAAAAATTTCATTGTTAGAACAAAACAGCCCCCGAGACAGAGCCTGGACCATGGCCACAGTTACTGGATAATTCCTCAGGGAACTTGCTGGGGCTGGTAAATATTGCCCAGTGCCAGGGGAAACAGCAGTCACCCAGCTTTTGCAATGATCTCTGCATGGTACCAGATGTTGGAGTAAATCTGTAAAGTCTCTGTACAAACCAGAGCTAATTGTGATGTTTTTCACTGCAGTGGTGACTAAGGATGGTGTTTACATCCTTGATTTGGCTGCCAAGATCGACGCTACGGCTGACTACATCTGCAAAGTGAAGTGGGGGGATGTGGAGTTCCCCCCTCCTTTTGGAAGGGAAGCTTACCCTGAGGCAAGTGACAGCTGGAATTCCTTCACTGTGTCCTGAATTCATCATTGCTTGTATGCCCATGGCATTGTGGTTTCCAGTGGTTTTGTTGCTGTGTCTCAAGCACCTTGGCAGTGCTGTCCATGATAACCTGTGCACAGGCAGCTGTAGTCCTGGGACTGCTCAGAATCACGCTCTGAACTGTGTTTGCTTCCCAGCTCTGTTTGATCAGTTCTTTAATTCAGAATTGACTGTTTTTAATGGAGGCTGGTATTTAACTTTCCTCAGCTGTGTGCCAGAGCTCTGTACCTGTGCAGAGCTTCCTTCTGTGGTTTCTGCCCACATTGCTTCCCTCAGCATCACAATTTTTCTGTTGAAGCAGTGGTTGCTGGGAGCCCAGTGGGAGCTGATGCTCCCTCAGTGTTTCAGTGACAGTTCTGAGAGCAGAGCAGCAGCAGTGTGCAAATGCTGCATCCAAGTGTGAATCCAGAGAAAATAATCACCATCTCTGAAACTTTTAAATAAGAAGTTGTTAATACACGTGTTTTTTCAAAAAGTGAGGACAAGATGAGGCCTGCAGGCAGCACTTTGTTGTAAAGCTAGCAGTGCCTCTTCCCTCTCCAAATTCCCTGGGTCTGTACTGCTGCATGCACAAGCACTGCTCTAGACACAGGTCCCAGCAGCTTCAGAGGATGCTGGAAGTACAGTTCTGCCCTTAATTATTCTGTTACTTATTTCAGGGATCTGTTCTTCTCTCTCAAAAAAGATTTCTGTCCTGACTTTTTCATTTTAATAATTATAATTATGCTTCAGTTGGAAGGTTTTTGTACTGTGGCCAGGAAATCCATTTAGCTGTTCCTTTCCATGTAGCTTGCTGGATGCCAACACTCAACTCAATTTGCTCTTAAAAGGATTAGTTCAGGTTTTGTCTCTGAATCATCCATCTCCAAGTCCCGGGGAAGGTTGTTATGGCAGAGTCTTTGCTGGGAATGTTAATGAACTCTGATGAAGTGCTGCTCAGCAGCCTGGCACACTGGGCTGCAGGAGCACCACGTTGAGCCAAATTACAGCTCTCAGTGATTATGTTCCTGGCTGCAGCACAGCCAGAGTGGTCACCATGGGTGAGATGATTTTTAGATTTCCTTAGGTCTCAGTCTCAGATAAGGCCAGAACAAACTTTGCAGTTCTTTTCAGATTTTGTGACTGTCTTGTGATGGAGGGATGGAGCTGGGCCTCTGTCCCTGACAAATGCTGTGTTTGTAGCTCTGCTGTCCCTCTGCTGTAGCTGATGAGATATGATTGCTCTGGGTGTCCAAATGCACCCAGCACTATGAGCCCTTTGGATGGAAAAGGCGGGCGCAGGAGGAAGCTGAGGTTGTGCTACTCTCTCTGCAGGAAGCCTACATTGCTGACCTGGATGCCAAGAGTGGGGCCAGCCTGAAGCTTACGATCCTGAACCCCAAAGGCAGGATCTGGACCATGGTGGCTGGTGGTGGTGCTTCAGTGGTGTACAGGTAATGGAAGCAAGGTTTCCAGAGAGGGAGGATTATAAGAGCTGGGAGAGCATAATTGCTGTAGCCTCTGGAAAGTAAACTCTTCTAAAGCCATTTTTCCCATACTGTGACTATTTGGGATCTCTTCAGAATGAAGATGCTGTACAGATTTCTCACCAGGCTATGGAACATAGTGTCCCCTAAGGAATTTAAATTTGGGGGGCTTAGGTTTAGGTACAGTTTCTTACAGAGATACAGTTCCTTTCTGACTTCTAAAGAAACAAGTTGGCTTCAGGTTGTTGAGGGTAATATGATTGTTGTGGTCACTGAGTTTGTGTCTGGGGAGCATGACAAGATTAATCATGACTGGCACCAAGAGGAGAGCAGTTTTGTTTTCAGTAGACAGCACTGTCCCTCTCTTCCCCAGGGATCTGGAATACTTTAGGACCTTTATAGTGACTCAAATTATAGCTAATCTCTTAAATAGCTTTTTTTTTGTTGTAACAGTGACACCATTTGTGACCTGGGGGGTGTGAATGAACTGGCAAACTACGGGGAATATTCGGGAGCCCCAAGCGAACAGCAGACCTACGACTATGCTAAAACCATCCTCTCCCTCATGACCCGAGAGAAGCACCCAGAAGGTGAGGGAGATGCTGCAATTCCAAAGCTGTGAAGCTGTGTCTGGCAGAAAAACCTGGACAGATCTGGGCTGTTACTATGCTTAGCTCTCCCTGGCAGAGCTTTCAATGTACTGCTGCCTTCTGAAGGAATTAGGGAGGGATTTCTGTCATCTCCTGCTTCAGAGAGAGGACTTGTGGTTTTCTATGGGGCCTGAGAGATCCTTATCAAACATTGTTGCTTGGTACAAAGCTCTTTATCTGCCAGGCTCTACTAAACACAACTGCTTTAGGGTTTTTTTTCTATTGAACACAGCTGGCTGCTCTGCAGCTTTGTTTCACTTTATGTCCTTAACTGCTTCATGATCTTGGAGTATTCTGCTCTTGAAATGGTTTTATTTACCTGTGTTTCTTCCCTCAGGGAAGATCCTGATTATCGGAGGCAGCATTGCAAACTTCACCAATGTAGCAGCCACCTTTAAAGTAAGTGACCAGTCACAAACATCAGTAAACACCCAGTTTTCAGCCCCAGACCTTTTTTCCCACTTCCGTGTTTGGCTGAGGCCCATAGTCCATCTCTTCCAGGAGTTCCTGAGATGATGGGACAGGGTAAATGTCTGGCTGCCTGGGTCACCTGTCCTGTGTGTTTCTTTTAGGGCATTGTGAGAGCAATTAAGGATTACCAAGGCCCTCTGAAGGAGCATGAGGTGAGGATCTTTGTACGAAGAGGAGGCCCGAACTACCAGGAAGGATTACGTGTCATGGGAGAAGTTGGTAAGGACCAAGCTTTTCCTTAAGTCTTGTTCTTGCATCTTGTTTCTCCCACTTGCTTTCTGCTGAGCTTTCTCAAGGTTAAATGCTTCACTTTGGCAGAGCTTCCCCCTGAGGAGGCTGACTGCTCTTGTGTATGTCCACAGGGAAGACCACAGGGATCCCCATCCATGTCTTTGGTACGGAGACCCACATGACTGCGATCGTGGGCATGGCGCTGGGCCACCGGCCCATCCCCAACCAGCCGCCCGCCGCAGCCCACACTGCCAACTTCCTCCTCAATGCCAGTGGCAGCCCCTCGGTGAGTTCCTTCCCCACTGTGGAAGGGGATATGGGTGAGGAGCCTCATGAAGGCAGCAGCCCCTGCCCAGACAGGCTGGAAACAGATTTTGGCCACTAAGGTTTGTAGGAAGCTTTAGGAAAACCAATGTGACTCTGCCTGTGCAGTTTATCAGGAGAGGCTGTCCCAATGCCCGTCTCACTCGTGCAGAAAATGTGGCCTCTCAAAGCTGGCAGTGTGACTGTTGAACCTACTGGGTCATTCATTTTTCTGTCACTTGACTGAAATGGTCCTATCTGAAAACTCATTTTCTTTGGTTTCCTTTTAGTAGACCAGTGTAGCCAAAGTGAGGCCATCTCCCCCTCTGTGCTCCAGGCACAATACCTGGACAATACCTGGAGCATTGTCCCTCACTGACTTGGCTTCTGAATCTTTCAGACTCCAGCACCGAGCAGAACTGCCTCCTTCTCTGAGTCCAAACCAGATGGTATTGCTCCAGCTAAGAAGGCAAAACCAACTGCACCTCTTGGTAAGTCCAGCCCTGGGAGTGCTGCTGGCAGTGCCCTGCTGTTCCCAAAGGCAGGAGGGGCATGAGACAAATGCATTTTTTTCTAGCTATAAAGGGAAGCAGTTTTGTGGTACCTGCCTATCTTTGTCTTAAGCGTAGTTAAGTGGTTTAGCAGCTCACTTGTGCTATGAGCTCATACACATGGAGTCAGAGTTGCTCTGAGCTGGGATATTCAGAAACAGCACATCAAGAGGAAGTACAGTGAGAGGGCTCCAGTCTGCTTGTTTTTAACAAGAACAAACCCCAAAGCCCTGAGTGCTGTGGAGAGGAGGGCTGCTGCAGCAGCTGCCTGGGTGCCTGGCCAGTGGGCTGATAGCAGCCAGCTCTGTCATACTGTTGCATGAGTGATTCTCTCTTTAACAGATTCAATTCCAGCCTCGAGACCTGGTTCAGGTAGGACCTGTGTGACCAGCTGAATGTGCCTGGCCTCTCTGGCAGCTGACTTTTTTAGTTCTTGGTTTTGTTGCTGTTTTTTCTCTCCAAAAGTTTGCTGTGTTGTCTGGTCCTTCCCTCCTGCCCAGCATATTTAGCTGTCACCATGTGAACTTCTCGTCTACTTTATCAAGTGCAGATCACATGTGTCTTTGCACAAATACTTCATATTTCTGGGGGAGAGAGGGCCAGGTCTCAAACAAACTTTATTTTTTCTTCTCTTCCTCCCCCACAACAATCACAGAGAAGAACAGCCTGAGGCACATAGTGAAAAGCTCTGTGCCATTTGCTTTCCAAAAGGAGGAATTGCTAATTGGGACCACTAACTGGTATCTTGTTTCAAAGGGAAACAAAGTAGTGCAGGGGCCCTGGTTATCAGGTTTGGGAAGTACAGAAAAGTCACATATGAACTAAATGTTGCCTTATCAGTCCAGCAAACCATTAAAGCTTGTGCTCAGTGAAGTTATTTAAGACTTTAAGACTCTATTGGGCTCTGTGCTGGGTGAGAATAAACTGTTCAACTGGGGGCACAGTAGAGCTTCAAGTTACCTCCCTTATGAGGAGGAACAGTAGAAGGGGAATTCTCGAATTATTGCTTGCATGCTCTCAGACAAACAGCATTGCTTCTCTGGGTCCGTATTTTGGTGTTCCTGGGAATACTCATGGTATCCCCTTGCAGGCACCTGCAAGATAAACAGAATTTTCAGGGTAAGCAGGTCTCTAATGACAATCACATTGCAGTGAATCTGAACTGTGAGTGTGTAGGGTTGGAGAGCAAGGACTGAAACCAGAGGAACGGTGTCCTGTTTAATCCCTAATGCTGTTTACCTTTGATGCAAATCCAGAAAGAACTCAGCAGCAGCCCAAGTTTGATCAGGCTCTGACTTTTTACAAGTTTAAAAATGAATTCTGCCTGGAGTCAGAAGGAGGGACTCAATGTTGTGCTGTGACAAGTGGTGTAAATAGACTTTAAGCCAACAGTCCATCCTCACTGGCTGAACTGTTGCTTTTCCTGTGACTCTGTCCCCTGAAGCCAAGTTTTGGGCCATATATAAATTATTGGAACCATCAAGTTTGTGTTGGATTCTGATCATTAAAAAAAAAAGGAAAGAAAACCTGAGTACGTTGAGCTTCTTTACTTTCTTTGTCCCCACCATTTCCTGCCTTTTTTTTTTTAATTGCCTGTCATTCTACTGTGGTGCCCTGACCAGCCTCCCAGGGTTTGCCCAGACTGTGGGCTACATGCAAATAAATAAAAGAAATTCTAAGTTCTCTTCAGCTTTGCTTAAGAAAACTGGGAGGAAGATGAAAGGCCCATGAGAGGAAAGGCAGAGGCAGTTTTCACTTCTCTCCTCTCCTATACCAGCCTCCCTCCTGTGATTCACTTGCCCATTTAGTGGACCCCCAAAACCTGGCTGTTGTGTTCAGAATCCAGGGAAGGGGCTGCTGCTTCATCTACAGTTTCTTCCTTAATTTGGACAGCGTGGCTACTCCATCCTGCAAACTGCAGTTTGCATCTCTTGGGTTCAGTTTGGAGTGGGGGGAATGCACTCACCCAGGAGTCTTTCAGCAGGCATTTGGCAAAGTTGCACTTTGTGTCTTGCTCAGGTGTACAATTTGAACACGGTTTGGTATTTTTCCCCTCTCCGAGCAGGTAAAGCCACGACGCTGTTCAGCCGCCACACCAAAGCCATCGTTTGGGGGATGCAGACCCGAGCTGTCCAAGGAATGCTGGACTTCGATTACATTTGCTCCCGGGATGAGCCCTCAGTGGCTGCCATGGTTTATCCATTCACGTAAGTAGCCTGTGACCGCGTTGCTTTTCCATTTCCCTCCACCTCTTCTGTGACCTTCCTCCTCTGAATCTCTTTGGTTCTTTAATGGAGCTCTGCCCTGGTCTCCATCCCTGCTGGAACACCTTCTCCTCTGCTCCCTTCCACCCCCAGGTTGGCTTTGTAGGCTGCTCTGTTTCCTTCAGTCACTGATTTTGGGCTGTGCTGTTGAAACAGCTTAATGTTCACCACAGAACTGAAGTTCCAGTTCATGTGCTTTTAAAAGAGGTCCAAATTCTGTTCTTCACTCAGTGAATAAGGCAGGTGTGACTGCCTGGGCTTTCTTTCCAGACCCCAGCTCAGCAAAGGCAGGCAGGCTCTGTACGGCTCCTTGCCCTCACCTGCTGTTGGCTATGTATTTGTCTGAGACACCCTAATTTGTGCCTACGGCAGCAGGAATTACCCCTCCAAATATTATCCAGAATCATAGCAGCTCTACTGACAGACTAAAACAGGTATCTAGCCAAACAAAATTTAAAAAAATAAAATCTCCTTCATACTCTTTCCAGTAGCAGCAGTGGTTACTTAGCAGGCAGGAAGCCTGTAGATCCTTCAGTTGGATAGAGTTCCCTTGTGGTGTTCACCCTCTTTTACTCATCTCTACAAGAATGAGAGGGGCTCTTGGGTGTGCATGAGCTGTTTTATTGTACCCCCTCAGTGTGGGGGTTCCCCTGTGGGACAGAGTGAGTAGGGAGAAGGGAAACAGCAGCTGTTGCTTCCAGTACAGTGAGGTGGGAGCCCAGAGCCAGGCAGGAGCCTTAATTTATTCCTGTGGTATTTACAGACATCCTGGAGAGCTGATGTCTAATCAACCTCTGTCCCGCAGAGAACTTCTCCTCTTGACAATTAAGACCTTGTACTGTTATTCTGCAGCTCTGATGGTAATTGCAGCTCTATAATAACTTCTCAGCAAGTGCAAACCTTGGGGTACTGAGTGCAGGCACAGCTACGTCTGTAGGTGAGTGGCAGCCCCTGGCAGTGCTGCAGTTGATTAAGGAAGGAAAAGCAATAAGGATTAAAGTTTAAGGCTACCTGTAATTATCTGATTCTGCTTGACCTTTTGGAGAGAGCCAGGCTGGCAAAGCCTGGAATGTTCTGTCACAAATGTACCAGTATGGGAACACAGCCAGTATCCAAATTAAATGCTTAAATGGCTGCCCAGTCAGACTTCAGTGCACTTCCAGTCAGAGCATTTACTGTGTATGAAATACCTACAGTGAAGCCTTCTCAGGTGCTTCCCCTCCAGTGTCTGTGGGATGGGCAGAGTCCCACTGTAGCAGGATTAGGAAGCTGACTGGCCCTCCCATTGCTTTCCTGGCTGTTCACTGCAGATACTGGTTTCCTGTTCCTCCAGTGTTAGCACCAGCCCAGTGACACAGCTTTGCACGCCTCTCATTCATTACTCTTTCTGTGCCTCATTCTGTCTTCCAGCTTGGAGTAGAGTTAAGGCTCTGGTAACTTCACTGTGGGAGAGCTTATTCATCTTGCTGGATGCCTCTGTCCCCATTAGCCCGTCTCCTTCCATATGCTGCTCTGTCCTATTCTCTGAAGAACCTTCTGCTGTCATATGGTCTCTCCCCACACACGCTCACGTGCTTGTGTGTGTCTCAGTCAGTCTCAGGGGCTGAGAATGGGGTTTGTAAACTCCTCTGTCTGCATGCGCTGTGTCCCTTTGCCTTTCCAGCAGCCTTAAGGTCAGGGCTTTCCCATCTTCTCTTCCACAGTGGTGACCACAGGCAGAAGTTCTACTGGGGCCACAAAGAAATTCTGATCCCAGTCTACAAGAACATGGCAGATGCCATGAGGAAGCACCCAGAGGTGGATGTTCTCATCAACTTTGCATCTCTGCGCTCTGCCTATGACAGCACTGTGGAAACCATGAATTACCCCCAGGTGAGCACAGCATCCAGAAGAAGCCCAAGAAAAGGAAGACCCTGTCAGCAGGGTAGCAGTCTTTCTTAAACCATGATGGCATTAGCAAATTGTCTTGGTCCTCTGACTTAGTAGATAACCCCCAATTCTAACCCCTTACAAACTGTAGAGAGGATACTGGGGGTCCCTGGCAAATGCTAATGCTGCAATTTAAGAGGAACTTGGTACTTCTTGGTTAGCAGTTACTACTTCAGGCTGATTAAAATACAGTGCTGCTCTGATGTGCAAGGGGGAGAAAATTCCCTGACCAGAGCATTGAGACTGTTGTGAAGATCATGGCAGACTGCAGATTCGTGCATTGGGCCTTCCTGGTTGAGAGTGCACAGAGTGATCTCCCAAGTGTGACCTCTCAGGGGCCTGACGAGGGGCAGCTCCTGAGGGTACCAATGGTTTTCTTTTTCTTGCTGCAGATCCGCACCATTGCCATTATTGCCGAGGGCATTCCAGAGGCCCTGACACGCAAACTGATCAAGGCAGCTGATAAAAAGGGAGTCACCATCATTGGGCCTGCAACTGTAAGTACTGATGGCTGTCTTCTCCTGTCTTTCTTAACCTTCAGATCAGCTTTCTCCAATGCATGAAGTGTGTCCTACAATGCACTTTGTCTTCAGTCACAGGAAGTGAATGTTAGTCTCTTATCTTAATGTCTTTGCTGTCCTCCCTTGTCTGTACAAATGCTGACAAGGCTGCCTTATACAAACATTTCTCAGTTTTATGATTTTAAAAGGCTTTCCACCTTTTTCTAACTCCCTTGTAGGTTGGTGGGATCAAGCCGGGTTGCTTTAAAATAGGCAACACAGGAGGCATGCTGGATAACATCTTGGCATCGAAGCTGTACCGTCCTGGCAGCGTGGCCTATGTGTCCCGCTCTGGAGGGATGTCCAACGAGCTCAACAACATCATCTCCCGAACCACCGACGGGGTCTATGAGGGGGTGGCCATCGGAGGAGACAGGTACGAGTTGGCACCTTCTGCAGACACTGGTTTTCAAGAAGAATTGTTGATAATTTGGAGAAAGAAGGGGCAGGTTGGGTGTTAATTTTTCCTTCAGAAAAGTATGAAATAAAACCATTTCCCCTGTACTGCACACAGATATCCTGGTTCAACTTTTATGGATCATGTCTTGCGTTATCAGGATACTCCAGGAGTGAAGATGATTGTTGTACTGGGGGAGGTGAGTGACATCACTTTACTACCTGAGAAGTACATATGTGTGGTTTTTGTTTTGGAAGCAACTGCAAGGATGCTAAATAGCAGCTACTTCTACTCTTCCTGAATATTCCAAATTTTATTTCTTGCCGCTTTCATCAAAAAAATTTTGAATGTATTCCACAGGCAAGCATAGTCTTCTCTACTTAAAAAAAAAATTATGAAAAATCAGGAGGCTTTGTTCTGAGACTTCAGCCATTATTTGGTGAAAAAGGAAAAAAAAATCCCAGCAATGTTTCTGTGTGTGTCTCAGAGCTGGTTTTATTAAAAGTGCAGTTGGGAACCATCTCTGTCTCCCTGCAGATTGGAGGCACAGAAGAGTACAAGATCTGCAGGGGCATTAAAGAAGGCCGGATCACCAAACCAGTGGTGTGCTGGTGCATTGGTACCTGTGCTACCATGTTCTCCTCAGAGGTATGTGCAAACATGGGCACAAATGCATAAAATAAGGATATACTCACAACAGGAAGAAAAACACAACTTTACTCATTGTACCTAAACCTTCCAGAACTGGCAATAGTAACTTTAATATGCAAAAGTTCATAAATATAAACTATATCTTGTGCTTCTATAGTTCTGTCATGGGAATTTTCCAGGGGATTCTGCTTACTTGTGAAGGGAGCCCAAAGATCCCAGGAAAAGCAACAAATTCCAATAGCTTCCTGTTTCTAGAGAGGGAATGGCAAAGATCTATGTTAAGCAGTTCTGAAGTGGGGCAGTTTAGGGAGGCAGAACATGAATGGGTGAGCCTGGAGTGATTCCAGGTCAGAACATCCCTGTGATTGCCCTGCTGGCTCTGGCTGTAACCAGGAGTTTTGGTAGCCCAGAGGATGCAGATGTGCAGGCACTGGTGTTCGCAGTTAGGGCTTTCTTCTATTCCACTCTGCAGATAACAGCTTATATTCCTTACTGCTCTCTCTTCTCCTACTTGTAGGTGCAGTTTGGCCATGCAGGAGCTTGTGCCAACCAAGCCTCTGAGACTGCTGTAGCAAAGAATCAAGCCTTAAAGGAAGCTGGAGTGTTTGTTCCCCGGAGTTTTGATGAGTTGGGAGAGGTCATTCAGTAAGTCACACTCACACAGCACCTTCAGCAGGGAACAAAAGCTGTCAGGGCACTGATTCTGGCCTGGTAGGGAGTATATTTCTGCTTAAGGAAAGCAACCTCTGCTCATTGTGGGGTTTTAAGGTCTGGGTTAGATCACCTTGCTTGGATCTCTTAGAAGGACCAAAGTTACTGAATGGATTCTCTCCCTAGGTCTGTGTACCAGGATCTTGTGGCCAAAAGAGTGATTGAACCAGCTGAGGAAGTGCCTCCTCCGACTGTGCCAATGGATTACTCCTGGGCAAGGGTGAGCTGTGCTGGTTTACCTACTTTTGGGTCCCTTGGATCCAGAAAGGACATTTGCTGTGATTCTGGATGCCACATTGGGGCTATAGCTTGTGCTTTGTAGTGTTACTTGTGAGCTGCTGGCTGGGCTGGTTCTGGGCTGTGGAAGGTGCTCCAAGGGCAAGCCTGAGGTGTTGCCGTTTGCCCACTTTGCCCTGTGCTTGCTGCCTTTCTGCTGGTGTGGGTTGTTTGACATCCTGTCTTTATGCTGCAATTTCAGGAGCTGGGACTGATTCGCAAACCAGCTTCCTTCATGACCAGCATCTGTGACGAGCGAGGACAGGAGCTAATCTATGCTGGCATGCCCATCACCGAGGTCTTCAAAGAGGAGATGGGAATTGGAGGGGTTCTAGGCCTGCTCTGGTTTCAGAGGAGGTGAGGCACCTCTTGTGAAAGCTCACAGATTCTTTGGAGTTTTTCTTGTTTATTAATAGACTTTTAATCAAAAAAAGTAACTCCAGGATTCTTTTGTGAAGGTAGATTCACTGGAATGCCATCTCTATTCCTTCTGTGACACCACGTCAGCATTTTGGGCTGCATACAGTGTGTTTTAGTCTTGGGGTGTAGTTTTCCATGAGTCTTGTGGTGCATTGAGGAAATTTGTTTTGTAGGCCTCATTCACACTCTGACTACTTGTGTCACCTCAGCTCTGGAGGGACTGGGGACTCTAAAAGCATTTGCATTTGTGTTCTGTCCCTGACTGATGTGGTGTCTGTGCCCAGGTTACCCAGGTACGCCTGCCAGTTCATCGAGATGTGCCTGATGGTGACAGCAGACCACGGGCCAGCTGTATCCGGAGCCCACAACACCATCGTCTGCGCCAGGGCTGGCAAAGATCTGGTCTCAAGCCTCACTTCAGGCCTTCTTACTATTGTGAGTACCTGATATCCAGGAGGTTTAGCTTTGTTAGTATTACTCTTCTATGTTTTATTACTATTAATTTTTGGATTGGCTGCAGAGTCACAGACTGTTGCCATCTATCCACTCACACTTTGAATTTCAACTCTAACAGTGTTCAGTTTCAAATCTGGTCCATTTTTCCAGTAAGCCAGACTAGTTTGTCCTCTGAGTCTAGAAATATTTTGTAGCAGCCAAATTGCTGTCAGTGTTGACTCTGTTTGCTTTCCTGAACTCTGACAAGTGTTACTAAAACAGATTTTGGGTTGCATTTTCCCCTACGTTGTCTCTAGCAGAGATGCACTGACTCCAAATTGGCACTCATGTGAGAGATAAGCAGATGCTTTCTCTCAGGTGCTTGCCCAACTGTAATATCATGAATGCCACAGAGACCAGGAAGGGTGGATGGGGGAGATAATCTTGGGGTTTGTATCTTAATTGTGGAGTCCTTTGCTATAATTGCCTTTGTGTCCTGCACCCAGGGTGACCGGTTTGGGGGAGCGCTGGATGCCGCAGCCAAAATGTTCAGCAAAGCTTTTGACAGTGGGATTATCCCCATGGAGTTTGTGAATAAGATGAAGAAAGAAGGGAAGCTGATCATGGGCATTGGACACCGAGTGAAATCAGTAAGGAAACTGCATTAGGAGAAACTGGAGTGATTTGTAGGGAAGGGTGGGGGAGAGCAAATACAAAGAAAAGAAAGTTGGCAAGTTTCAGAGGCAGCTATTGACCAAATTCTCCCAAATCTACAAAGAGTATCTGTAAGAGGTGACGTCACTGACTGTAATGTGCTCTGAACTTGCAGATAAACAACCCTGACATGAGAGTTCAGATTCTCAAGGACTACGTGAAGCAGCACTTCCCAGCCACTCCGCTGCTGGACTACGCACTTGAAGTAGAAAAAATCACAACTTCCAAGGTGAAAGGCCCAGTATTGAACTGCTCTGGCTTCTCATGGGAAGGAAATTGACTGGAGCTCAGCTCTATTTTCAGTGCAGTGCTTCATGAATTCTTGCTGGGGCTTGTGTCTGGGGTAGAGTTGAGGCCAAGTACAGCAGCAGTTTGGAAAGGCTGAAGGCATTTGGCTACCAGGAAAATACTGAACAAACCAAACCATCATCTGTGTGGCCACTGTCCACACTGGCACTGCTGGGTGTAAATCTGAGGCTGTTGGCACATGTGCTGGCCCATGACAGGGAGCCTCTGGGGGTTGACCCAATGGACCTCTCATTTGGGGCTGGTATTCCAGCATTCCCATGAAGTGTGGCTCTTGCTCAGGCTGCTTAGCAGCCTCTTCATCACTGGGCTGGTGTGTCCCTAGCTACAGGCAGCCCTCAAGTCACCTTTAGAGTGTAAGGTGCCCAGTGAGCACCATTTGCACTGCTGACATCTTTATTGGGGTGTGTTTTATTTCCTGCAGAAACCAAACCTTATCCTGAATGTAGACGGCTTTATTGGAGTGGCCTTTGTTGATGTGCTCAGGAATTGTGGCTCCTTCACACGGTGAGTGTTGGGGCTTGCTGGTCTTGGATGCTGCTCCTATGAAGCTGCACTGCCATATCCTGGAGGATATGAGGAAGGAAACATAGCCTGGCTTGGCTTTTGGGAGCAGAAAGCTGTCACGGGAATTCGTGTGGCTTCTGGCACTAGAGCAGGTGCCAGCCTGTCTGAGATTGATTCCTTAAATAGAAGATTATCAGGAACCATTTATTTTCCTTTCTTTTGTAGGGAAGAAGCAGATGAATATATTGATATAGGAGCTCTCAATGGCATTTTTGTACTGGGCAGGAGTATGGGATTCATTGGTGAGTTTGCCATGTTCTCCCTGCCCTTTCCTTCCTCCTGGGGCTGCCCTGCCCCAGGAACACCAGACAAACCTGAAACCCAGGCACATTCAATGCACTCCACAACTCCAGCTCAAGGCAAAGACTAAGAGGAGGGATGGGAATTTTGTAACACAAACCACTCCCATTTCAGGACACTACCTGGACCAGAAGAGATTGAAGCAGGGTCTGTACCGTCACCCCTGGGATGACATATCCTATGTCCTACCGGAGCACATGACCATGTGAGAAGCTGGTGTTGCCTTGGAATGCTCGAGGACAGAAGGCTGGCCAGGGGACAGCCACGGTGGGACTGTGATGTATAAAAACCATCATTGGGACAGAGATGTCGAGCTGCCTGGTCAAACTGTGCAAAGTGACTGTTTTAAAAGGATAGAAACTTACTCTAATAAAACCAAAACTTGTGCTATTCCCTCTGTTACCTGCTGTATTTAATACTGTCTCTCACCCCTTTTTTTTTTTTTCCTCATTTCATTTTGTTTCCAGAAGAGATTTAGGGTTTGGGGGGTAGAGTTTGGCTCATAGGTACGCCTTACTGAACATAACTCTGGTACCAAGCTGTACCTTTCCCATGAGGGGAATGTGCCTGTCATTCCCATAAGCCATGACTTTGGATTTTTTTGTTGTTGATCATTTTTCAATTTGTTTACCATGTTCTTATCCTTGGTCTGACTGTACCTGAATCCTGGGACCACTGCTGATCTATAACCAATGTTACTCAAGCTGGTGTAGTAATTTAAAGTGTAAAGTTGTAACATACTGCTGTGAAAACTGTGAAATCCCTGTACTCAAGTGTCTGTATTTATGCAAAATTTTCCTTTACTCTGACTGCTGCTCTGTGCACTGTCACTCATGTTATCTGCAGCTGCAAAAATATCTCAGTAAGAACTTCAGTGTCCTCGTCTGTGTATTGTAACCAAACTCAAATAAATACACATTACTAATTTATTTTTTTTCTGTGTGGCTTCTGTATATTGATCCTAAACAGTGTCTAAGAGGATGTGTAACAAGTTGCCATTTAGCAAAATAACAACCCTCAAAGCAGTTACTCCCCCAGGTCTGTTTCAGGTGGTTTAAAGGGGGAGAAATAAAAATCAAACTGCATACACATTTCACCTTGCTTGTTTCAGTTTAGAAATTATAGATATTATAGAATTTAGCAAAGTAGAAAATAAACAGAAGGACGTAAACTAGCTATGATTGATATAGCGTTATACAAGACTTAGGGCACTGCACTGTGTCTATAGCAGACATTAAATAACCGACTACAGCTCACTTCATTGTAATTAACAACCCTGTGTCTACGTTGGTTGGAGTGAGAGAATTCCTGATTGCTCGGGTGCAGCCGGGGGAGGGCACGGGGAAGAAGAAGAAAAGGATCAGGCGTGCCCGAGGCCCCGAGTGGAGCCGGGCCCGCGGCTGGTCCGTGGTTCCGGAGCTGCCCCCTGGCCCACGAGGCACCGGCAGCACCGGGGCTCCCACACGGCGGGGAAGCTGAGGGGGCGCGGGGGGTCCCGGGGGCTCAGGGCTGAGGGGATGGAGATCCGGGGCTGTCCCGGCCTCAGGGGCCGGGGGATACGGGCAAGTCCCGCGGGCTCTAGGCTGAGGGGACGCGGTGTCCCGGGAGGTCCCGGGGGCTCTCGGACTGAGAGGCTGTGGATCCATTGTGGTCCCGAGTTAAGGGGACGCGGGGTCTCGGCNCCGCCGGCGGCCGAGGCGGAGCGCGGGGGCCCGCGCGGCGGCGGGGCGGACGGGGAGGCCGAGGCGGAGGAGTTCGGGTGCCCGGCGCACTGCTCCGACCTGGCCTGGCGGCAGAACGAGCAGCGCCGCCACGGCCTGTACTGCGACATCACGCTGGCTTTCGGCGGCGCGGGCATGGCCCGCGAGTACCGGGCGCACCGGTCCGTCCTGGCCGCCGCTACCGAATATTTCACGCCGCTGCTCTCGGGGGGGTTCGCGGAGTCGCGCTCGGGCCGCGTGGAGCTGCAGAAGTGGAGCTCGGAGGGCGGCCCCGACCCCGACACGGTGGAGGCCGTTATCGGTTTCATGTACACCGGCACCATCCGCGTGGGACCCGGCAACGTCCATGAAGTGCTGGAGATGGCGGACAGGTAAGTGCGGCCGGGGCGGAGGCTGGCGGGCACCGGGCCACGGCATCAGAAGATCACAGACTGGTTTGGGTTGGAAGGCACCTTAAAAGTTCATCTAGTTCCACCCCCTGCCATGGGCAGGGACATTCCACTAGACCAGCTTGCTCCAAGCCCCTTCCAACCTGGCCTTGAACACTTCCAGGGATGTATAACTCCCTTGTTTGTCCTGCAGGTTTCTGCTGACCCGGTTAAAGGACTTCTGTGGAGAGTTTTTGAAGAAGAAACTGAACCTCTCTAACTGTGTGGCGGTTCACAGCTTGGCCCACATGTATTCCCTGAATCAGCTGGCCCTCAAAGCGCAGGATATGATCAGGAGAAACTTCCACAAAGTGATCCAAGATGAGGAGTTCTACACTTTGCCATTTCATCTGGTCCGGGACTGGCTCTCAGACTCAGAGATCACGGTGGACTCAGAAGAAATCCTCTTTGAGACTGTTTTGAAGTGGGTTCAGAAGAATCCTGAGGAAAGAGAGAGGTACTTTGAAGATCTCTTTAAGCTGCTAAGATTGTCTCAGATGAAACCCACGTACCTGACTCGCCATGTCAAATCCGAGCGGCTGGTGTCGAGCAACGAGAACTGTGTGAAGTTGGTGTCCGAGGCCGTGGAGAGCCATGCCCTGCGCTCTGAGAACCTGCAGTCTGGGAACCTGCAGCACTCCGCCTGTCCCTCCGCGCTGCTGCCGCGCTTCGGCCAGAACATGGACGTCATCATGGTGATCGGCGGCGTGTCCGAGGGCGGCGACTACCTGAGCGAGTGCGTGGGCTACTTCATCGATGAGGACAGGTGGGTCAACCTGCCTCACATCCACAACCACCTGGACGGGCACGCCGTGGCCGTGACAGAGTCCTACGTGTATGTGGCTGGCTCCATGGAACCGGGGTTTGCCAAGACTGTGGAAAGGTACAATCCAAATAGAAATATTTGGGAGCAGGTCTCAAATCTAATCACCAGGAAGCATTCCTTTGGCCTTACTGAAGTGAAAGGCAACCTGTACAGTATTGGTGGACACGGCAATTTCAGTCCAGGCTTTAAAGATGTGGCAGTTTACAATCCTGAGCAGGACAAATGGGTGAACCTGGAGTCGGCACCAAAGATCCTGCGGGATGTCAAAGCTGTCTCCGTGGAGGACCGGTTTGTGTATGTGGCTGCCCGCACCCCGGTTGACAGCGACAGCGAGGACGGGCTGAGGGCTGTTATTATCAGATACGATGCTGAAACCAGGCAGTGGCAGGACGTGGAGTCCCTGCCCCTCATCGACAACTATTGCTCCTTCCAGATGTCTGTTGCCAACACCAACTTCTACCACACGGCATCGTGCTGCCCCAAGAGTTACCCCATAGACAACGAGGAGGCCAAGGGAAAGATCTCCAGCAGGGCCTCAGATGAAATCCTGGAATCCTTGCCCCCCGAGGTCCTGAGCATTGAAGGAGCAGCTATTTGTTACTACAAAGATGACGTGTTTATCATCGGGGGGTGGAAGAACAGCGATGACATTGACAAGCAGTACAGGAAGGAGGCCTATCGCTACTGCGCCGAGCGGAAGCGCTGGATGCTCCTGCCCCCCATGCCACAGCCCCGCTGCAGAGCCACTGCCTGCCATGTGAGAATCCCCTTCAGGTGCCTGCAGGGAACACAGAGGTACCCCATGCCACAAAATCTCATGTGGCAAAAAGATAGAATAAGGCAAATGCAGGAAAGGCAGATGCAGGAGATACACCGATACTCCCTGAGCTTACGGAGGATGCCGCGCTCCCAGATCGAGTGCTAGTGTCTGCAATATCACTCCTGATGAGCCTAGGAAATAAACCCTTTTGTTAGGCTTGATGTGTCTTTATAAGACATGAGGGTGTGGATTGAATTTGATGCATAAAACCAGCATCTCTTGTGTCCTGAAAATTCAGAAGCTCAGAAGTTGAGGGTGGGTGGGAATTGAGACACTCCGTGAATGCAACAGTATTCCTTAATGATGCCCAGGGAAAAGCTGTAGCCTGTATCGGGCTTTGAAATGTCTCTGGGAACATTAAGCCTGTTACTTCTCTCCTCAGATCTTTGGTTCCAAGGATTTCTGTAGAGTTAGTCTCTTACAGTTCTACTTGGAAAATCAAAGATCTGTCTCTTAATAATTTAGTGGTTACATTTGTGTGTGCTTGAAAGCACCTGTTTCATTTGCACTTATCTCTTGACATTCCTTTGATTCTCTCCTCAGTGACTAAACTTCACAGGATTGGTGTTGGTGTACTTGGCTTTCCCAAGCTGGAGGCAAGTGCAATAGTTCTGTATGAAACAAAAGCACAATCTTTCTTTATGAAATACTTCAGGATGTTTCTATGTGTATTAAATATTTTGTATCTGTGTGTTGTAGAGAGGCTGCAGATTTTGTTTATAAATGGATGATTGGTTGGACACAAGACACTTGCTAAAAGAGAGCCCCAGGCAGTGGATTTTTTTTCAAGTGTATATACAGGTTTGAGTCTGACTCAAACTTTAGAACTTGGGACAACAGCCTGAGCAAAGAAGTGACAACCAGTGATGAGCCACCCACCCACACTGGTTGTTCAGTTCTGTCAGAGTGGATCAGTGAGGGTGGGATTATTTCACGGGAATATAGTGAAACCTGAGCTACTCATAGGTCTTTTCTCAAATGTTGCACATGTTTTAATTCTAGTGAAGAGTGATGGAAGAGCCCCTGCTGTTCCCAGCCTGTCCCTGGCAATCAGAAGCCTTTGCCCTCCATGTGCTGTCCCAAGGGGCTCCCAGCAGCTGTGCTGCAGCTCTGTAAAGCTGGCACGGGTGCTCCTGCAGGGGGGAGAGCTGGGCTTTCAGAGTCTCCAAGTATTTGAATTTCCCCACTTGCTGAGATTTAAGCTCATTTAAACACCTTTGAGCATTCTGAGGTGGCTGTACATGCAAGTGCCCTGGTTGGCTCTGGATTGGTTCCTGATGCACTCCCAGGGAACAGAATGTGGAATATTCCCTTTGGAGTATCCCTGCCTCTCATTTACCTGTCCCACTGAGCACTTCTCCCCAGTCCAAGAAGCTCCAGAACCCTTTCATTTACCAACGGTTTCAGTGCATACTTCCTACCTCCTTTTCTTCCCATCCTTCCCTTCATTTGAATGTTCCGGGTTTTCCCATGCAGTCTTACTCAGGATCTTAGGGAAGGGAATGGGAGGAGTAGCCTGGGTATTACAAAATTTGTGTAGACAAACCTTTCTGGAAAATCTGTTACTGTTCTTGGTTCATTGATGATTTGCCTGGTGGTTTTGATGTGGGTGACTTCTTTGCAAAGAACTTTTAACCAGTTTGGGGTTTGTTTTGGTTTTAATTGTTTTGCTTTCTGAGCTGCTCCTTCTCCTTTTCCAGTTCAACAGGCAGCCCAGATCATATCTGAAACTCGGGGTAAGTCCTTCCACTGCTCCGTGTGTAAAGGTTTCTCTGATGTGTACATCCCTTAATGCTCCACTTTGTGGTTCATGGGCCACTTTGATCTCAATAACGCGTCTGTTTGTGAGAGAGTCTCCAGCCTTAGTTAAAAAAACTACCAAACTTGAAATTCTGAACAATTTGTCTCAGTTTACTCCTCTGTGGTAACCATGTTATATTTTCTTTGCCTGTTTGGTTGTTGGAGCAGGTGAAATTATGCTGCTGGCTTCGTGCAAGAGGAAATAGGTGAGTTTAAGGTGATGTTTGCAGGGGACTGTTTCCAAGCAGCTACTGCAGGCCTGTAGGATCCATGGAGTCTGGCTCATGGACTCTTGGAGGGCTGGCTGGAGTAGGTGCAGAATTGCTGCTCCTGCAGCAGTTTGTGATAAAGTGTGCAAATGCCTCTAGTGCTGAATCCATCAATGTAACAGCAATTTGTGAGAGCTGATTTTAGGATACTTTCCCAGACTTTGCACCAAAGCAACAAAGAGGAGTTCATGTCCTCCACCCTGCTGAACTGGCTGGAGGGCTTTAACAGGCAGTTGGAGAGTGGTAGGTCACATCACCACAGCTCTCTCCAAGCCCTCTTGTAGTTTGTCATCAAATAGGGACAATTTGTAGGGAGAAACACCAAGATGGTTCTTTCATTTGGAGTAGGAGCTGAATATTTAATGCATGGCACTGTGCAACAAAGAGGTGAGAACAAACCTTGCAATCTTGCTTTTTCTAAGTAAAATTGACATTGCACTTCCCAGGAGGACTTTGGGCTGACGGACAAGCTGTGGCGTTTACTAAAAGCCCTCCACTGAGAGACAGTGTCAGCTCAGCCCCATTCCTGGACAGGTAACCCGTGTGTGCCAGCCGCATGCTGTGTGTGCCATCCCTCTGTGTGCTCTGGGGTGGGATGCCTGGCAGCAGTGCAGGCTGCTCTTAAGGTGCTCTGCCTGTTCTCAGATAGTTTTAAACAGTTGGGGTTTTTTAGCTTTGAATTCCAGTGGACCAGTAGCACTGATGTGGTTTGTGACTGATAGGTCAAACAATCCCTTATATCACTTGAGGTGGTGAAAGAATTGCATTCATGGCTCTGGCTGCAGTTTAGCCCACGAGTTTGTGAATCCCTAACAATTCCTTGTGGCCCTTGACCACCATAGCTTGCTGGGTGTTTATCAAATTATCTCACAAACAAAAGCCTGGGAATGTGTTTCTAGTGGCTGGTCAGCTGTCAGCAGCATCCCACTGTGTGTTCAGGGGGGATGAGAAGGCTGACTGCTGGCCTCACTAAGGGAGAAGGACATTGGGGGGAGCTTTCCTCCTCTGTAGGACAATCACACCTCTACACCTGTCCTGATACCTGCCACAAAACACACAAGTAAACACAATGTCCTGACTTTCTGCTCAAAGTACCAATGGCACCTGGCAGCTGCTGGCAGTCACTGTAGTAACTCCCAGGGGCCATAATAACTACCTGGATAATCCATTACTAGCTGGGTCTTATGTGTGTTTTTAATATAAAGACTCCCTTGCACATAGTGGGAGACCACTCCAGAGTTGATGCAAGCAGCCTGATGTTACATGTGCTGTGAATGACTATGTCCAGCATTCTGCTTGACTATTGCAATGGCATTTTTCTCCATTACAGTAAATATTAAAATCCAAACTCTTGGTTCATCTTCTGTGTTGTGGAATACCCTGGTGTCTGACAACAAACCCAGTTCCAAGGAATTACAACTTTTTACGCTGTTCTTAGCACAGCCTTGTAACAGGATGTTGTAACATCCAATGGGCTTTGAAAAGCAAGCGTAAAGAAAGTGGCTTAGATTTATTTTCAGCTCTGTCCACCTTAGGCTGGGGTAAAAGCCATCTCCTGTTTGACAGTCCTGGGTGGAATCTGATAAAACAGGTGCTCTTGAGGATCTAACCCTGTTACTAATATGAATGTAGAGTGTGGAACTAACGAGCTGTTTGATGACCATTAATAGTCAGATTCTCCTCGTGGGTCCATGTTACTGTGGGTTGCAGCAGCTCTGCTCTCCTGGCATATTAACAGGGGACAGCAGTTTGCCAGGGAGCAGCATTCCTGTCCTTACCTGTGAGGTAAAGTAGTGTGTGTCATAAGCCCTTTGAAACAGATCCTGCTGTCCTGTTCTTGACCTTAAATACACTGTACTAAAGTTTATTGTAAGAGGTGAATTACTGAAAATAAACCTTTTATTTCTCTAGCATTCTGTTGTGCTTTTGATTTTTTCAGTTGATGTATAGGGTGTGGCTGATACTCGGGTTCAGCAGTGCTGTCTAGTGAAAGTTTTAAATCCTAATGATCCTTTTGGCCTGTTAAAATTATTTCTACTTTAGAACAAGAGAACATACTCCCTTGCTGCCATGGGGACTTTATTACCTAAAGAGAACTATTTACACAGGCATCCAGTGACGGGATGCTCAGACGACTTTATTAGGTACGCAGAACTATTTACACAAGCATCCAGTGATGGCTGATCACAACACTCCTAGCTAAGGGGAACTATTTACAACGGCGAGCTCCGAGATGAACTGGTGAACAAGATGTCCATGGAGGAGCTGTGCTGGTAGTAGTGTTGCCTGGCAATGTATTCCATGACATTGGAGAGCCCTGGCACCACGCAGCAGCTGACGGCACTGCGGGTGATGCCCATGCTGTGGGCGTCGTACCACTCGTTGGTGTCCTCCTCATAGCACTCGGTGGCAACGGTGGTGCTGAACCCGTTAAAGCCCCCGACCACGAACAACAGGCCGTCCATCACCTCAATGCCAAAGTTGCTGCGTGGATTGAGCATGGAGGGCACGGCGTGCCAGGCGTTGGCGATAGGGTTGTACGCTTCCACGCTCTGGAGCCGGCTGTTCCCATCAAACCCTCCAACCTGTGAATGCCAAAGGGACAGAGCTGAAAGGGGCATTTCCTCAGCCAGATCCTGTCACACACCCATGAGATGGGAGCTGCTCCTGCTGCTCCCCCGGCTGCAGTCTGAGCATGGTGGCGATCACGAGATCTCCCAGCATGGCTCTTGCTTATTGCAGTCTGCCGCCTGCTCTCTGAGGAGCTTTCCAAAGCACTTTATGCAACTGTCAATTTTGACAGTTCTCCAGAGGCTGGATGCAGTCCATGGAGAAGATCAACAATGGATGAACAGGCCTGAGCCCCTGCTCTGTGCTGCTGGTGCTGTTGGCAGAAATTATGTTCTTTGCTGCAGCTGCTTAAACATTGCCAAACACCATTTTCATACCCAAAAGCGTGGTGATAATGGGTGATGGGTGATAATATTCTTGGGAAGTGCATCAACCGTTCCGGCTCTTGACTTCCCTAAACCTCATGTAAATACCTGGCCACCTTGGAGGTCTGGGAACTGCAGCCACCCAGAGGACTGCAGGGCTGGGTGGTGTCGGCCCTTACCGCGTACACCTGGTTCCCGTACGCCATCACCCCAACTCCGCTTCTCCTGCTGCTCATTGGGGCGATCAGGGACCACTGGTTTGTGGTGGGGTTGAACACTTCAGCTGAGCTGAGGCACTGATCGCCATCAAACCCACCACAGATGTACACCTGGGGACAGGAGAGGTGGGAAAGTGTGAGTGGGGTGGTTAGACCCTTGGTGTGGAAACATGTTGACGAGAAAATGAATGGTGTAACAGGATTTTTGGGGTGTTTTGTTTTAGAATGGGAATGGTCTTGTCATCCTGGGTTTGAAGTAGCAGCAGTGCAAAGAGATGATACCAGCAAGATTTAGACCCTTGATTTTCCGAGCTGCATGAACCAGACAGGCCTGGTATTGCACCTATGGCCAGGAAAAGGGCTGTCGGGCACCAGGTGGGCAGCAGCTGTGGAAGAGTTTTTGTACTCCTGGTCACATCTCTGCCACACCAGGCAGGCTGCTTTATATCTGTAGCTCCAGGATTTAATGAATTGTTATGAATTTAGGTGTTACAAGTTTAGTGAAGATTTATGTGAACTTTCTTCACGCCGCAACCCCAACTGCTCTTAGTTGGGGTTAGTTTACCTTTCCATTCAGCGTGGTTGCACTGGCATCGCTCCTCTGCTCGTGCATGGGGGTGATCAGGGTCCATTGGTTGGTGTCTGGGTCGTACCGCTCCGCTGTGTTGAGCCGCATGTACCCATCAAACCCTCCCATGGCATAGATGAAGTTGTCCACAACAGTGACGCTGACGTAGCAGCGCCGTGAGTGCATGGGTGCTACCTGCTGCCATGTCTTCTGAAGGGGATCAAACCGTTTGACGATGTTGAAATAATCTGTGCCGTCAAATCCACCGATAACATAGACATGGCCTTTCAAATAAGCCGAGCCATGATAGGCAACGGGGCTCTCTTGCTCCCAGGGGATGTTCAGCCACTTGTCAGTGCGGCCGTCGTAGGTCTCGATGGCGCTGGTCGCGCCGCCCCCGCTCCAGCCGCCGATGGCAAAGAGGATGGCGTAGGGCAGGCGCGGCCGGGTGAGTGGGTTGGTGTTGACTGAGGAACTCTGGCCGTAGGAGTTCAGGTCGTAGATTTCGGACAGGGCACTGATGATGAGATCTTTGCAGTTGGCATTGTCCTTCACGTACTCGTGAGCTTTGACGTTGTTCATGAAGTAGTCGGATTGTAGGAGTGCCAGTCGAACCTGAAACATGCAAGGAGGAGGTTGGAGCACTGGTACTGAGGGTTTCCCCCTTGGCAGCCTTTGGGGGCAGCTTCAAAGGTGCGCTGCACCCACCTTGCTGAGCAAGCAGGCGATGTGCTGCCTCCTGTTCTGCGGGTCATGCGCAATCCACCTCAGCACAGCCTCAAATACAGCTTCTTCTCGCCGCACGTTAAGCTCATCCTTCTCAATGATGTGTGCCAGCTCCTCGGCAGAGAGGTCTAGGAACTCCTCGGACACTTGGGACACCTCCTCGAAGTGATGCAGGATGTACACGCAGGCAGCTGCGCGCAGGTCGGGGCAGTGGTAATAGTCGGTGAGTCTGCAAATGCCAATGCAATTCTCAAAGCACAGCCTGGAACTGAGGAACTCACAGCACAGGCTGACGATGCCCATGACATTGAACTGATCTGCTGCGGCAAGCAAACTCTCAACATTGTCCTCCGTGATCGGTACTGTCCCGGTGTAGGCGTAATTGATGATGAGACCCATCATTTCAGCTGAAATGCCAGGAATTTGATAGACCATCTTGTCTGCGCTGTCCCAGTTGGTAAACAGAGTCCTGAAAACATGGTGTTGCTGCGTTAAACCCTGCCCTTGGATTCCCTGTGCTCCCCCCGCCTCCAGGGCACCAGTTTTGGCACTGGTAGGAGCCATTCTGGGAGGCTCCATGGTTTACTGATTAATGTTTTACTTGCTGGTTTGTTTCAAAAAGGAGACACAGCCTCTGGAGCTGGAGGCAGCAGAGCAGGGAGTTTCACCTGAGAGGAGCAGAGGGGCAGAATCCCCCCATCACCTGCTGCCCACGCTGTGGAGACGAGCCCAGGACAATGGAGGGTTTCTGGGTGCCAGTGCACACAGCTGGGGTGTGTTCAGCCTCTCACCCAGCAGCACCCCAAGCCCTTCCCCACCCAGGGCTGCTCTCAATCCGTTCATCCCCCAGCCTGGATTGATACCAAGGTGGGGTTACCTCAACCCAGGTGCAGCACCAACACTTGGTCTTGAACCCCAGAGAATCACAGGCTGTGGGGAAGGCAAAGCTGGCCCGTGGCAGCTGGGCCAGGCTGTCCAGACTCCAGCCCTGCACTGTCTGGGGCTCGTCCAACACCACTGGCAGAGCCACTGACGTGAGCTGGGCTGTGGATTAATCCTGGTGTTCAGGGAGGTCTGAGGACTATGGGAAACCACTTGATGAGATGTTCAGTGCAGGTGGAAGTCCTGGAGATGTGCTGAGGCAGGGTGACCTCAATCAGGGAATACTGTTTGTCCCCATCCCCTTGTGTTTCAACTACTGACCTGAAGTAGATACTGCAGCAAGAGAGGATGAGCTTGTGAGCCTTGAATTCCACCCCATCCACACTGATGATCACATCACAGAATCTCCCTTCCAGGCGGAGCTCATTTGAAATGCTACAACTCCTATCGCTCATCTTCCTCTCCATGTTGGAGGATGAATATTTGGTGGGTGCCAAGCTATCCCCCACGTTGAAGCCAGAGGCAGTGGACCTTGCTGAGGTGTGTGGAGCACTCTGGTGTTGTCCCCAAACATCCAGTACTGAACCCCCTTGCTGGTTCTGGGTTGTGCCCCATAATGACATCACAGATGCAGGGGTGACCCAGGCCCAGCATTCTGTGGTTGCCCCCAGCCCTTGCTTCCCTACAGCCCGGGTTATGCTGGGTCCCAGACCTGCACCGTGTTTGATGGGTGCTTGGAGCAAAACCAGCCACGTGATCGATCCCCCGGCAACTCTTCAGTAATAACTCTCCTGTAAAATTTTCGTGTAACAGCCCTGAAATGTGGGCATGAACCACTGCTGAAGGGTCTTGTGCCACCTCGCCCAGGAGGAAGGTGAGGTACAGTTCAGCTCATAACGGTGCTGTCACACGCACTGTCCCTGCTGCTTTGTCACTGAAGTTGTGCCGGGGGAGGCTTAGGTTGTACAGTGGGAATTTTGGAAGCATTTTTTCCCTGGCACTGCCGAGGGCAGTAATGGTGGATCCTCACCCCTGGAGGGGTTTAAAAGCCTTGTGGATGTGGCACTTAGGGACATCGGTTAGTGGCGGCCTTGGCAATGCTGGGGGGTGGTTCTTTGAGGCATTCCCCCCCCGCCAGTGTTCCGTGACTCAGTGTTCGCAGCGCTCCCGGGGCTGCAGAATGGTTCAGTGCCGGGAGCCCTTCGGGCACGAACGGCCCCGCCGGCGACTTTATTTTTTTTTTTATTTTTTCCCCCCCTTTTTAAAAAATATCTTTCGCCTTCCCGGCTCGTCGCGAGGGACACGCAGCCGCCGTTGCGGGTCGGGCGCGGGGCGCAGCGCGGGAGGATTCCCCATCGCCAGCAGCCGCCGAGCGCTCCCCGAGCACCGCCCGTTCCCCCGGGCCCCGCGGCCGCGTTCCGGTCCCGCCCCCGCGGCCGCTCCTCCCCGCGGCTGCGCGGCCCCGTACGAGCGGAGCGGAGCGGGCGAGATGGTGAGTGGGGCTGCGGGCCGGGAGCCCGGGGCTGGGCGGGGGAGCGCGGCCAGCACGGAGGAACAGCGGGGGATGGAGGGTCTCGGTGCCCCCGGCGTTGCGGGGACCCCGGGGCGGCACCGAGCGGGGTCTCTGCCTGCAGGTGCCCGAGCTAGAGAAAGCTACGGTCCGGATCCGGCAGCCCGAGCGTGTGCGGGAGATCATCCAGTCCCTCCGGGAGCAGGGGGTGGCCAAGCTGCAGGTACCGGCCCCGCGGGGCAGGCGGTGCATCGCCCGTGCTCGGTCCGTTTCTCAGCTGCCCCTTCCTTGTCCCCCGGCCCCGGCCTGGCTTCTCCCAGCCCCGCGAGGAAGCAGCTGCGGGGAGGGGTGCAGCTGGAGAGAGAGAAGCCCCAGAGGAAAGGGAGGACGGGGCTGGCGGCTCCCTCCGGACGGGCCTTTTGGTTCCCAGTTATGAAGCTGTAACTGTGCGGCAGTCCCCAAACCCCTCCTCTGCCCAGGCAGGATGAAGCCACTCGCTGTCGATAGGAACTCCGGGGTGGGAGGGTGAGGACATCATCTGCCTTGCGGCTGGGTAGAAGGGCCACGCCGTCGCTGCCAGTGTGTGCCCACGGGAGACCAGTAGTGCTTGGTGCACGTTCTCGAAGGTGGCAGCACCTTGGGCTCACTCTGGCCAGGGCAGAATGCACTGGGTCACGCATGGATTTGGTTTTCTCCCCTCTTCCAGGTCATTTCTGACTTTGACATGACGCTGAGCAGGTTTGGGTGCAATGGCAGGCGCTGTCCCACGTCGCACAGTGAGTGGAAGCCGCTGTTTTCACTGTCGCTAGTTCTGTTTGGTTTCTGTGTTTGTATTTGACGTGCTTCCTGTCATCCTCTGTGCCCTCCTCTGCCAAGCCTGGCTGCTCTGTGCTGTCCTCCATGCAGCTCTGGGCTTCGCTGGCTGGCACCAGCTGCCCACTGCCCACTGCAGGAGCCAGGAGCCAGCTGCTGGGCTGACTGTCTTCATCGCACTGCCCATGGGCGCTGAGGCCACTGTCCTGGCCGGGCCAGGCTTTGTGATCAGTGCCTGCTGCGGGCTCACAGTGGGAGCCACTGCGATGGGACCCCACAGGGAGCCTGTGCTCGGGTCATGGCCTGTATTGGGAAGAGCCAGCACTGCAGGAGTTGCTGTTGGAAAGTTTTTTTTATATTTCTGTGCTGTACCATTGGTGTTTTGTTTTCTTTGCAGATATCCTTGATACCAGCCGTGTCATCAGTGAGGATGGCAAGAAGAAGGTGGGTGCTGTGTGTAAGGCACCACGTCTTGGCTCAGTGACTGTTGTACCTGTCACTCGTCATCAGGAGGTTGCACTGGCTGGTGTCACGGCTCTCCCAGCTGTGCTGGCTGCCAGGATGGAGTGGGAAGGTGTCCAGGCTGCATTTCAGCCAGCAGTGACAGAGGAGAAGTTAAAAAGGGAACTCAAATTTGCATGTGCAGCTGTGGGTGTTTTAGTTTGATAAAAGCAGGAAGGAGAGGGGTGTCTGTACCTGCAGCATTTGGAGCGAGGTGAGGGCCAGCTAGGCAGGCAAGAGTTCCAGGTGTGCTCAGAGGGAAGGTGCTCAGTGACAAGGTTCTGGTTGTGTTTAGGAAGAGTGATGCTTCGGAGGATTTCAGAAATGCTAGCTTTGTTTATAGTCTCTTTAGACCTGATGTTCACTTTGTTCTTTTTCCCTCTGTGCGACACTCCAGCTGAAGGATCTGCTACACTATTACTATCCCATTGAAATAGATCCCAACCGGACCCTGGAAGAGAAATGTCCCCTCATGGTGGAGTGGTGAGTGCTGTTTGTGATGATCTTGACCTCTTCCTGACAACCTCTTGTCCCTGAGGACTACAGGACATGAGGCTTGAAGCATCCTTGGTCTTGGCAGCAATCCTGCGAGGTTTAGTTGTTGTTTCTGACTGCTCAGGGCCTCTGCCTGGGAGCTCTGTCACTGCTGCCTTTCCCCAGGTGGACCAAGGCCCACGAGCTGCTGGTGCAGCAGAAGATCCACAAAAGTGACATAGCCCAGATCGTCAGAGAGTCTGAAGCGATGCTCAGGTACGGGCACAGGGATGGGATGCTGAGGTACAGCTTGGCTGCCCACAGCCCTTCTCTCCTGCCCTTGCAGCCAGGCCTCTGTGCTGTCCCCACACCACAGCGTGACCAGCGTCAGCCTCCCTCGCTCGCTCCCTGGGGCTGAGTTCTGACAAAGTCAGAACATGAGCCACAGCCTGAGCTCGCTCCTTGGCTGAAGGCTGCTCCCTTCCTGCTCTGAAACCTCTGCCCCCTCTCTCGGGCCGTGGCCAGGAGCATCTGAGGGGCCAGTGCTGGGCACAGCTCCCCATTTGCAGGGCAGGGTGCAGGGGCAGCACGCAGCTCCCTGCTTCCAGCAGAGATGTGTTCTTTGCACTGCAACTGCCAAGCCTTATGCAGGCTCTTGGCTTAGCAGCAGATTTCACCCCCAGCACAGAAATGTTGTGCTAGAACTTGCTGCTAATGCTGACCTGGCAGCTGTGGCCCTAAGACTGGCTTGGGGAGCTGGGTTCTGCCAGGGTGCTGCCAGGCTCAGGGAGGAGATAGCTCTTTATGAGCCCAAGTTCCACCTCTGCATGGAATTGTGTCCTGGCAGAGTGAGGCTGTCACAGGTTGGTCCAATCATCCTCCCAACCAGTCTGACCTGTTGCACCTCTCCCACGTGGTTCCTGGCAGAGCCCACTCACGTGGGTGTGTGCGGGCAGGCTGTGCCCTGTGCCCCTGCCAAGCTGCTGATGTGCTCAGGGGATGCCAGGCAAAGGGCTGGAGTGCTCTATGTTCCCACAAGTGCCTGCCCGGCTGCTGCACCCAGAACTCTCCGGGGTTCTGCACAGGGAGGGCCACGGGAGCGCTGGTGCCACAGAGAGCTCGTGCTGTTTGCAGAGCTTCCATGTGTATTTCTGTTTGGGAAGTGCTGGGCAGGAGCAGGAGCTGGGCTGAGCCAGCCCAGGGCACTGGGCACTGTGCCAGGGGCTGGTAACAGAGCCCTGTGCAATGGACACTCCTGCTCTAGGGATGGCTTCAAGGAGTTCTTTGATCAGCTGCATAAGAACAACGTCCCCCTGTTCATCTTCTCTGCTGGCATCGGTGATGTCCTGGAGGAGATTATCCGTCAGGCCAACGTCTTCTACTCCAACGTCAACGTGGTCTCCAACTACATGGACTTCAACGATGATGTGAGTTCTTGCACTGCGTCTGTGTGGGGAGTGTGTGAGGGGAGAGGGGTGGGGCTGGGACTGAGGGCTGGGCAGTGATTAACAGTGACCCCACTGAGTTAAGAGCTGTCTGCCTGTCTGTGCTGTGTGCTCAGGGCATTCTCACGCACTTCAAGGGGCCCCTCATCCACACCTACAACAAGAACAACACCGTGCTGCAGGGCACGGGGTACTTCCAGCAGCTGAGCACAAGGACGAGCATCATCCTGCTGGGGGACTCCATGGGTGACCTGACGATGGCAGACGGCGTTCCCAGCGTGGAAAACATCCTCAAGATTGGCTTTCTCAATGACAAGGTGGGTGTGAGGAGCAGTTTGGTGCTTCCCTAGCAGCCTTCCCCAGGTGCCAGGCCTGGGGCCAGCAGGGAGGGGCAGTGATTTGGGCATGTGGGAGATTCATACGAGCTCCCATGGGGTGTGTGGAGGGACCTGGGAGTGTCTGCTGAGCTCCTGCTGTGTCTGGGAAATAGTCAGGGTAGTTATTGACCCCCTTTTGGGTAGTGAGGTCTGTGGGTGCAACATCTTGACCCTCAGCTGTTGGTTCTCACGGTCCTGGCAGGTGGAAGAGCGGAGGGGGAAGTACCTGGATTCCTATGACATTGTGCTGGAGAGTGATGAGACCCTGGATGTGGTCAATGGCATTCTGCGGTTCATCCTCGCTGAGACATGAGCTGGGGACGTGTCCCAGCTCCGGCCACGCAGCAGGCACTGGGCAGGGAATGTCCTTCCCGTGACAGAGCTGGAGGGGACCTGCTGCTGCTGGCTGGGCTCCATCCCATCCTCACTAATGCCCTCGGCCAGCCCTGGAGCAGGAGAGGTGAGGTGGAGGAAGCTTCTCCGTTCCCTTTACCCCAACTCTGCCTGGCTCTGCAGTTTCCCACCCAGACTGACTCTATCCCACTTGGACTTCATCCCACTTGGGAATTCATGGCTGCCACCTCCTGAGGCCACGGCAAACCATTCCATCTTTCACACAGAGATGTTCTGCACTTGCTTCAGCAGCTGAGGGTGGAATGGAGAAAGTTTACTGTGGGCTGAGGACAGACCCGGTTTGGATGTGTCACTGTGTTCCTGGCTAAGAAAACAAGTCTCTCTCTCATCCTGTTTTTTGTGGGTTTCAAAGCTCCTGGGCTGATCCTGGTGCCAGAGCAGCCACTGGGCTGGCGTGGCCCTGCTGGACATCACATCACCCAGCCCCACATTCCCCATGTAAACCAGCAGCTCTCTGGCCCCGTGTCTCAGCTCACCCGTCCCTCTCGCACCAGTACAGCTCTTCCTGTGGAAAAAAAGCTTTTCCAGCCGTCCCTGAAGGCCCTGGAGCTCAGCTGCATCTGCTGCCCAAAGCCAGAAGTAAGTTTGTCTGCCAGGGACCAGAGTAGGAAGGGTGGGGATGGGGTAGGAGAGGCCAATGGCAGAATTTTGGGTTTTAAGGGATGTTTTACCTGACCGTGTTTGTGTACTAAATTTCTGGGCTGATCCTGGGCTCTCAGAGCAGCAATAGGAAAAAGCCATTTTATTTCTGTATAAACTCTGGTTTATGTGGGACTTTGGGAAGAGCAGATTTGTTCTCTGTGTTGGAATAAAAACATAATTGGCTAAAGCTGGGTCACGGGTGATTTGTACCCAGCAGCGAGGGGCTGGTGCTGGCAGCTGCCTCTGCTCCCCAACTCCCCATCCCACCAGAGCCCCCCAGCCCTCACTGGGTGCTGGCGCTGAAGCCCTGTTGGCTTCAGTGGAGGATCCCAGGGGGAAATTGGCAAAGTAACCAGACACAGTCAAACTCCTTGGAAACCTGGAGGAATTATTTATTTGGTGCAAGGCAGAGTCGCCGTTTGAAGGGTTTGCTCTGCATTGCTGTGCTTCTGTGTTTCTTCTACCCCTGTGGAGGACAGACTGTGCAGAGGCTTTGGGAGCTGGCAGGTACCAGAGCTGTGTTGGTCCCAGCTGGAGAACCAGAGCACTCCAAGGCTGTGACCTGCATTTAGGGATCGAAACTAAATCGGTCTGATTTGTCTCAGTCTCTGGGGGCTGGGAGGTGGGGAGGGCATGGAGGGGGATGATGCTGCTCCCTGAGGGCTGGGGGATGAGGGTCTGTTTCCCTTCAACCAGCTGATGAGGGGTTTGCCAGGTCCCATCCCTACAGTTTTGGGGGGGCCCAGACTTTTGGAACAGCAGATGCCTGCAGAGTTTTGGGGTTTCACCCTGGCAACCTGAGCCCCCGTCTTGTACCAGGGAGGATGGCAGCAGGGAGAGAGCAGGGACGGGGACAAAAGGGTTCTCTTTCCTCTCTCTAAAGAATTCTAAGTGTGCATATAAAAAACCCAACCCCCAACCCTAAACTACAAAATGGTGTGGTGGAGGTGAGGGGGAGTCCCCCTACATCCTGCCTGCCCCCTGAGGCAGCACGGACAGGTGAGGGGGCTGGAGCTGGACCTGCAGTCGCTGGTGGAGGATGAAGGGGCTCGGGGAGGGGACATCTTGTCTGGGTTTATTAGCTGGGGGCTGAGTTTTACTGCTCAGGAGAACACATCAAACCACCCTCAGTTAATAAGAGGTGAAAATCAAAATCCACCCCCCTGCAGGACTGGTAGGGGCAGGGGCAGATTCCCAGGGTGGGAGACTGGCCATGGCATGGCCAGGATGAGTCCTGTCTCCAGGAACAGCGGGGACTGCTCCTCAGAGCTCCTCATGAATCTTCTCCTGGTCCTCGTCTGACTTTAGCTTCAGCTCGTCAGGTGTGATCTTCCCATCCTGGTTGCGGTCCTGGTTCCGGAACATGTCAGCAATGACTTTCTCTGGGTCGGAGCTGGGCATGAGGCGGCCTTTCCCCTCTGCCACCTGGGTCTTGATGAAGGTGGAGAACTGGAGAGAGAAGAGGGAAGAGATGCTGCTTGACTGCGCAGCCAGCAGCGGGCAGGGCAGGGAGACCATGGCCAGCGCCAGGGACAGGCAGGGACTGGAGCAGGGGCTGCTCTCGGGGACACTGCCCGCACCCAGCAGCACTGGTTTGGGCTGGGCTGTTCTCCCTGCACAGCTCTGCAGGCTCCCAGGGGCAGCTGCTCCCCTGTGCCCCCATTTCCTCCTGCACCCCGCCATTTGGGACCCACTCACCTCATCAGCAGGGATCCCCCCATCTTTGTTGAGGTCCATCTCCTCGTACAGGCTGGCTGGTGGCTCCCCGTGCCAGATGAAGAGGTAACCCTCAGGAACCCCCTCCTCCATGGAGATCAGTTCCACCTCGAAGCGGAGCACGGCACTGCCAGGCACCCCTCGGGCTGGAAACACAGCAAAGGCTCCAGCACCACGGGGAGCAAGGCAAAGCCCTGGCCCTGAGCCCCACAGCCCTGGCAGGGTGAGGGGGGATGGAGCCCAGCAGGGGCTCAGCAAGGCTGAACCCCCCCCAGTTTGCATTGCACACGTCGGCCGCCGCTTCCCTACCTCCGCTCTCCCCGTGGCCCAGGTGTGGGGGGACGATGAGCACCCGCCTCTCCCCTGCACACATGTCCAGGAGGCCACTGTTGAGCCCCTCGATCACCTTGTTGGCCCCCAGAGTCACCTCCTGGGGCTTCTCATAGTCGTGGCTGCAGGAGGCACGGAGAAAACAGTGCAGGTGAGAGAAGTGTCTCGGATCTAGCGAGCAGCCCTGAAATCCCAACCCTTCCATCCCACCATGGCCCAGAATCCCACATCCTCCATCCTGGTATGCCATGAAGTTCCACACCCTCCGTGCTGCTTCCACATCCGTCCCACTGTGTCCCTTGAATTGTCCTCCCAGCTGCCCTGTGGCCAATGCTCCAGTGCTGCCTGCTGCCTGCCCACCCCCAGTGCCAGCCAGGATTTGGCCCCAGGAAGGACAGGAATACTCAGGGCACGCACGAGGAGAAGAGCTTGGTGCCATCCAGCAAGGAGCAGTTGTAGTGGTAGCGGACAAAGTCCCGGTTGCGGGTGGTGACGTTGCAGCCCTCGGGCCGGAACACGGTCTCGATCTCCACCGGGTCTGCGGGGTTGTGGAAGTCGATGACGTGGACATCAAAGATGAGCACAGCCGAGCCAGGAATTTTATCTCCTGGAAGAGGAGGATGAGGAGAGCTGCTGGAGCACTGCAGGGCTTGTAAAGCCTTTCCCTGCTTCTTCCCACACCCCTTGACAGTGCCCGTCCCTCAGAGCCCTCTGCATGTTTACCTGCGCCGTTCTCCCCGTAAGCCAGGTGTGGGGGGATGACCACACGCCGCTGCTCTCCCATGCAGACCCCCTGCAGGCCCTGATCCATGCCAGGGATGATGTAGCCCTTCCCAATGTAGGTGTTGTAGGTCTGATTGCGGGAGTAACTGCAGCAAGAGAGCCCCCAGCACCATCAGTACCCCGGGCATTACACCCCAGCCCACGTCCCTTCTCCCAGCCTCTCCTGCCCCCCAGGAACCAAAACTTGCTCCTAGAGATGCAACAAACAGATCTTGTCCTTTTTAGCCTATTTCATGCCCATTGTCCCCTCTCCAGCCTTTCCTTGCAGCCGTGGGGCAGGAGAGGACATCAGGGGCTCCCACACCTGGAGTCAAAGAGTGTCCCATCCATGAGGGTCCCGTTGTAGTGGTAGCGGACAAAGTCCCCGGTCACAGCCCGGCGCTTGCAGGATGCCGGCACCTCCAGGTGCTCCAGGAAGACACCATCTTTGGGATTGTGGAAGTCCACCAGCAGCACGCTGAACACCAGCGATGCCTGCGGTGGGATCACGGTCCCTGGGAGAGGACATGGGTCAGTCTGAAGGAGGGTCGTACTGCACCAGGGGGCTCTGGTCAGAGCTGGCAGGGAAGGGGCTGGCACGATGGGGTGGTGCCTGGCTCACCATAGCCCTTCTCCCCATAGGCCAGGAACGGGGGGATGATGATGCTCCTCTTCTCCCCAGCGCACATGCCCAGCAGCCCCTGGTCCATGCCCTTGATCAGCCACCCAGTGCCCACATAGGTGTCGTAGGTGCTGCCCTTGCTGTAGCTGGTGGTGGAGAATGAGGGTGGGGATGGCTCTGAGGCCACATCAGCAGCCCCAGCCAGAGCTGTGCTGTGCCAGAGGCAAGTCCCTGGGGTCAGGGAGCTGCACCAGCCCTGCTGGGGAGCCAGGGGGAGTATAGGGTGAGGCTGCTCTGACTGTGTGCCCAGACCGGTGTCTCTGGGTCTCAGCCACCCCTAGTGGCTCAGTGTCAAGGCAGAGGGTGCATCCCAGCCCCACAGTCCCGTGTCCTGAGGCCAGGGCCCATACCTGGAGTCGAAGGGGGTCCCATCCAGCAGTGTGCCGTTGTAGTGGTACCGCACGAAGTCAGAGTTCTCCACTGTGCGGTTGCAGCGCCCGGGTTTGGACAGGGTGGTGATCTGCAGCTTGTCATTCTTGTTCCAGATGTCCAGCATGACCACATCAAAGTACAGGGTGGCATCTGGGGGGATCAGCCCCGCTAAAGGGGCAGCAGCAAGGACAGAGCACCTTAAGTGGGACCAACACCGAGCTCAGGACAGCCACAGGCTCTGTCCCCTGAAGCCTCCCCTGAACCCACCGCTGCTCAGGGCTACTGGAGACCCGTGCCAGCCCCTGGGAAAGCAGCACAGTCCAGGTGGGGGCAGGACCCCTCATTCCCAGGGAAGCCCCACTTCAGCACCACCTGCCCTGGCCATGGAGCCGCCCTTAGGCTGCATCTGCCAGGGGTCAGTGGAGCCCTGTCCCTGCTAACGCCAGCCCGGGGGGTTTGCTCCCTCAGCCTCCCGTGCCAGGGCCCCTTACCCACGCCGATGCTGCCGTAGCCCAGGTGCGGCGGCACGATGAGGTGACGCCGCTCGTTCACGCACATGCCCTGCAGCCCCCGGTCCATGCCCGTGATCAGCCGCCCGACGCCCACCACGCCGGCCACCGTGGCCCCTCGGTCATAGCTGGGGCAAAGGGACAGACCCATCAGAGGTGGGGAAAAGGATCAAGCTCCCCAAGCTGCCAGCGCTGGTGGGGCAGGGCTGCCCCTTCCCCGGGGTGCAGGTCTCCCATCACAGCCTGTGAGTCCCTGTGCTGCAGGCAGAGCCCGTAGCTCAGAAACATGGATCCTGGTGGGCTCAATACCCTGCTGTTGGAGGCAGCTGGCCCCTGGGGCACTGGTCAAGACTTCAGCCTGACGCTGCACCCCCAGAAGCCATCAACACCCTCCCCAGATCTCACTCACTGAGCCAGGCTGGAGGCCGGCAGCTCTGGGGCTTCAAAACAACTGCTGCTGCTGCTGCTAACAAATAATTTTGCAATTGGAGCTCTATGCACTGAGGAGGAAAGACGACGTCCCAGCCTCATTTTTAAACTGCAAATTTGTTTTTATTTTTGAACCTTAAAATACTCTAAGAAACTACTGGGGCAGCAGATGTCCTTCTGCCAGAGAATTCTTTTAGCGATGAGTGTCCCCAGGTTCCCACTGCAGTTATTTTCTCCCCCATTGATGCTCACAAGAAAGGTAAGACACATCAAACTGTGAACCCCTTTGCTTTCCAAAGCTCAAAAAAACCACCTGCCTGGGAAATTTTTATTGCTACATGGTGCTGGGGCTGAGCCCCAGTACGGTGCCAGTTATTTCTGTGCCCCCAGTTCTCCTCCCTGCTCATGGTGCTACAAACCAGGGGCTGCCCCAACTCCAACCCTGATTCCCAGCCAGCGTGAGCAGAGCAGGGACGATTCAGGGGCTGAGAGACACTGAGCCCAGCAGAGCGAAGCCTCTGGGATAATGAAGGGTTTCGCCGCTGCCACGTCTCAAAGTGCTTTAAGCATTTTCCTGCCCGGGCAGCACATGCAGATACGTGTTCCTGACTGCAGCGCGTCCCAATTAGGGCCAAACCCTGCCTGTGCCCGGGACAGGCTATCCCGCAGCTCTGCGGAGCTGAAGCCTGAGCAGGCACCCTGAAGGGCTGGGAGCTTCTGCGGGACCTGGTGGGACAGCCCGGGCAGGGGCTACGGAAAGGGGCTGCAGCCCGGGTTGGGGGTTTGCTTCAGGCCAGGCTGGGCCCCCCAGGCTGACACGTGTACAGGGCTCCCTGTGTTACCCCAGCACCCACCAAAAGCACTCCTCGGGTTCAAAGCTGGAGGGTCCGGGCGTTGTCTGGCGCAAGCAGCCGCCTGCTCTGCCCTGGCTGCCCCGGGGCTGGGGGACGCATGCGGGGTCCCCGCAGCTGCCTGCCTGCCCCGGGATGCGGGCTGGGGGCTGGGGGAGGCATGCAGGGTCCCGCCGCAGCTGCCCCCCGCATGCAGCCGGCACAGAGCCGCGGGCGATACCTGGAGTCAAACTTTTTGCCATCTTTAAAGGTCCCATTGTAGTGGTAGCGAATGAAATCCCCCATCTGCGCCTCCCGCAGGCAGATTTTGGGAATATAGTATCTGTCTATCACCACGTCTTCTAGGGGGCCGGGGTCACCCAGCGCAGGGGCCCCCAAGATGCTCAGGAGGAGGAGGAGGAGGAGGAGGAGGAGGCAGCGGCTGCCCGGGGCCACGGCCATGGCGCTGGGGCTGAGACGGCGGAAGGGCCCGGCGGAGGGAAGGAGAAAGGCGGGGGCTTCAGGACGCTCCTTTCCTGCCCGGGACGCCCCTTGCCTTCGCTTTCCCTGCCCCTCCGCCCGCCCAGCCCAGCCCTCTTGGAATTTCTGTAGACGTGTCCGGGCCCCGCCGCGCTCCCCCCGCCGCGCCGAGAACTGACACCGCGGCAGAGAACGATCCACGGCGGGAGGGGCTGTTCTTTTTCCCTTTTTGTTTTACCTCTTACTTTTTTCCTCCTTTTTTATTTCTCTTTCTTCCCCTCTCTTCCCCTTTCCTCTTTTTTCACTCTCCTCTTCCCCCCCTCATTATTTACTCTCTCTCTCTTTTTTTTCTCCCTTGGGCAATTCCTCCTCCAAAGGAAAAGCTGACGGAGGCATTGGGGAGCGGCTGAGCGGCTGCGGGCCCGGCCTGGCCCCAGGTCCTAGAGCTGCTGTGCCTTCTTCTCCTTCTCCTCTTCCTCCTTCTACCGCTGCCAGGTCATTGCACTCGGTCCAAGATGCTGCTCAGTCCCAGCAGTTCGGGAGAGTAAATAAAAGGAAATAAGTGTTTTAATAACGAGTCTGCTGCTGGCAGAGCCTTTACTGAATGGCAATGATTTAAAAAGTGAAACTCTCCTAGCAGTCCTTCCCAGAAAAACAGTCTCCAAGGCTCGTGGAGGTGTTGCCCACACATCCCTGCTTCCCCAAGTCCATCAGCAGGAAACAGGTCCTGTGGCAAGAGCCTTTGGCGAGTGCCAGGTGAGAAATGCAACAGGCCATGAACCCAAACCCAAACCCCAACCCAGCTCCTCTGGGGCTCAGTGCTACCAGTAAGAGCAACAGTTCCACCGAAGCACTATCAGCTCCCTCAGCTCAGCCCCGGGGTGCTCTGCAGCCCCCAGCACATTCCACCGGAGCTGAGCAACTTCAGCACTGCCTGGAGCAGCCTGAGGGGACGCGGGGCTCTCCCCATGGCACGGGGTCAGGGCTTCACTCTGCGCCAAGTGAGTGCTGACAGGGGTGGTGGCACTACAGCCGCGTGTGGCGCTGGGCACTGCCAACAGCCTCCGCTCCGCAGGGAGAAACCTCAGCAGCATCCTGGCTCCTGCCCCGCGCTGTCACATCCCTCAGTGCCACCGTCCAGCCAGCGACAAAGCATTGGTTTGGGCAGGGGCCAGTGTGGCCATGCCGAGGCCTGGCATGGGACAGCTCTGAGGCCGGGATCTGGCACGGCACAGGGCGTGTGGCCTCGGGCTTGGCACCGGCCAGCGGCGGGGACACCTCCGGGCACCGCCGGCCTGGGGGGTCCGCCCGCGCCCGGTGGTACCGAGGCAACTCACTCGGTGGTGCGCAGCGCCGGGCACCCCCCGAGCGCCCCGCGCACCCCGAGGGCCGGCGGAGCCGCACTAAG
>VXAC01002675.1:377335-391860 GCA_013399225.1 Rhipidura dahli | reverse complement strand
GGCGCGGAGCGCTGCGCGGCGCGGTGCGGGGACGCTGCGCGGATCGCGGACAGTGCGCGGCAGCGGGGATGGGCGGCGCGGTGCCGGTACCGGTACCGGGTCCAGTGCCGGCGTTGCTGCTGGCAGTGCTGGCGGCGGGGCTGTGCGCGGCGCAGTACGAGCAGTACAGCGTGCGCGGGTTCCCCGCGGCCGCGCTGGAGCCGCTGCAGCGCGCCTACGCGCGGGCGCTGGAGCAGTACGCGGACGCGCAATGGGCGGAGAGCGCTCAGGGGCTGGAGGCCAGTCTGCGGCTCCACAGGCTGCTGCGGGACAGCGAGGCGCATTGCCACCGCCGCTGCGCCGGGGAGCCCCCCGCGGGGGAGGATCCGGCCGAGGAGTCCCGCGGGGAGCGGGACCCCGCGTGGGAGTGGGAGCGGGAGCTGCGGCTCTTCGGGCGGCTGCTGCTCCGCGCCGGCTGCCTGCGCGCCTGCAAGCGTGAACTGCCCGTGTTCCAGCTGCGCTACCCCCCCGCGCAGACCCTGCGCGACTTCCAGCGCCGCCAGCCCTACCAGTACCTGCACTACGCGCTCTTCAAGGTGAGGCGGCGCAAATGGCAGGGGGCAGGGGTGCGGGGGGGGGGTGTCCTTGTCCTCTATCCTGCACCACTCTCATCTTTCTGCTGCATCCTGCACCCCTCCACTCTGCCCCCTGATTGGGCACACCCCTTCCCGTGTCTCATCCTGTGCCACTCATCCTACATCTCCTCTTCGACACCCCCATTTTGCATCCCCATCCTGTGCCCCCTCCTACACTGTCAGCCTGCGCCCTCTGATCTGCCCGCTCTGAACCCCACTCCCCTCTATCCCTGTGCCCCCTGAACCCCGCTGTCAGGTGCTTCCCCTTTCCTTCACTCCCCATCTGGCATTCCCCACCAGCTCCTCCATCCTGCCCCTGAGCCGTGGCACGTCAGCATCATCTGGGACACATCAGGCAGGACGTGAGGGGTGTACCCACGACTGGGGGGCCCCTGTGGTTGTGTCTCTCTACCCCACCTTGTGCTGCCCTGGTCCTCTAAGGTCTCCTTGGACAGGCGGAGCATTGCCTGGGGAGAGGGCACAGGGGCTGTCCTAGCTGAGGGGCCTGAGCTGGAGGGTCCGGTACCTCTGTGATTGTGATGGGACACGTGTCTGGATGCTCCATCTGGAAGAAGAATTTGCTCAGCTTCACACTGCAGATACGGAGGGAGGTTTTGTGGAGGGAGGTTTCATAAGGCATCCCCTTGGGGTGCCCATGTGTTGGCCAGTGTGTCTCTGGCAGGGGACAGTCCCCTGCTCAGGGTCCTGGTCCCTGGCTGCCTGCCACTGCGGGTGCTGTTTTAGCGCTCAGTGCTGCAGCCCCACTCACCTGGCAGCGGCGAGGGACAGCCTGGCTTCATCCTTAATGCCTTTTCCTCTCGCTGCTCTGGCCCAAACCCATTTCATGGATGGGTCGTTCCAACCACCCCCACTCCCTGCTGTCTCACTCCCCCTGGAGCTGCAAACCGAGAGCCCATAAAGCAGCAGGAGTGGCTGGCCAGGTCTGGTGGCAGTGCTGGAGAAGAGTTGATGTGTGGTCATATCCACACCACGTGGACCCACCTCACACCACGTGGATCTCTCCTGACTGGATGTGGGTGCCCGTGAGGGGCCGAGCTGTCCCTGCACCCACCATGGGCACAGACGGGAGCTTGTTGTTGGCTGCAGTTACCTGCAATATCCCTGTTCCTGGATCCTGTCTGTTCATCACTGCCCGTGGACAGTTGTGCACTGTGGGTTCAGGGCTGTTCCCCATAAGGATCACGCCTCTGTCCTGCATCCCAGGGGTCTGGCTGGGTGCTGAGTCCCCCCTTGGCTGTAGGGTTGGCTCAGGTCTCTGCATCAGCTCCTCCTCCCTCCACAGTCAAATAAGATTGAGAAAGCGGTGTCTGCTGCCCACACCTTCCTGCAGAAGAACCCCAAGCATGAGATGACCTTGAGGTATCTGAACTACTACAGGACGATGCTGGATGTGGATGAATACCTGGTCGACCTGGAAGCTCAGTCCTATGAGGTAAGGAGGGGATGGGGCTGAGGCAGGAGAGAGGCTCCCCAGCATGCCTGGTCCTGCCAAACCCCGCGGGAAGCGGCTCTCCTCGCTAAGCAGTGGTCCTCGGCAGCTGATATTCGTGCGGTCAGTGAAGCTGTACAACAACGGGGATTTCCGGAGCAGTGCAGCTGACATGGAGCAGGCACTGGCCGAGTACTACAAGGCGTACGAGGACTGCCTGGCCGGCTGCGAGGGCGCCTACGAGCTTCAGGAGTTCAAGGACTTCTACCCCGCCATCGCAGGTAGTGGAGGGCTGGGGGACGGCCGACTTGGGGAGGTGATCAGGGGTGCAGCACCTGACATCTCCCCTGCCCCCAGACCATTTTGTGAGCGTGCTGCAATGCAAGGTGGACTGCGAGACCGAGCTCACCCCCAACGTGGGTGGCTACTTTGTGGAGAAGTTTGTGGCCACCATGTACCACTACCTGCAGTTCGCTTATTACAAGCGTGAGTGCCAGCAGGGGCAGGGGACTGTGCCCCGGGGCACCTGGGGCGCTGTGGGCCGTGGGAGGGGTGTCACCCCCGTGTCACCTGGCGCTGCTCCCCGCAGTGAACGATGTGCAGGACGCGGTGCGCAGCGTCTCCAGCTACATGCTCTTCGACCCGGGTGACACCGTGATGCAGCAAAACCTGGTCTACTACCGCTTCCACCGCGAGCGCTGGCGCCTGCGGGACGAGGACTTCGAGCCGCGGCCGGTGAGGACCCCCCAGCCCCCCCTCCCGTGGCTCTGTGCTGTCCGGAGAGCAGCTGACACAGCCCCTCTCCCCCGCCGTGCCCAGGAAGCTGTGCGGTACCACAACCAGACGGCCGCCCAGAAGAAGATGCTGGAATTCGCCCGGCAGTACCTGCAGGATGATGACGAGGTACCTGCTGGCCCAAGCGTGGGGTGCAGATGGGTGCTGATGGGGGTGCTGATGTGGATGCTGGGTGGTGAGTGCGGGTGCTGCAGGGACCTTCCTCAGCTGGGGGGATCTGGCCCCCCAAACCAGCCCTGGAGCAGAGACTGCAGATGAGGCTGCTGAACCCCCCTCTTCCTCCTGCCCTCTGTGCTGCAGATGGAGGTGGATGGCAGTGAGGGGCCAGAGGTGCTGGACCTGCCCTCTGATGGCGAGTTCGAGGGCGAAGGGGACTACGAGGAGGGATTCTTTGCAGAGTGGTGGCAGGAGCCCAAGACCAAAGGAGACAAAGATGACCAAGGTTCTTGATACCAGGGCTGGGGGCTGTGCTGTAGGGTTGGGGGGATCTGCTGCCCACACCCCTGGTGCCACCAAACTCTCCTTGTTTGCAGAGATCCTGTGATGAGCCAGGTGAAGGGGCACCCGGCACCAACTGAGCTGGATGGTGGTGGCTCTGTGATGCCATCTCGGGAACGTCAGGCTTTGGGCTCCTCCCAGCCACTGGTAGAAACTCAGACTCGTGGGGAAGGGCCAATCCTGCCTGGCATCCTGCAGCAGGGCTGCCTTTGCCACCGGGATGTCTGCTGCCCTGGCACAGCCCACTTGCCATCAGTGGAACACCAGCAGCCCCAAACTTCCCTGCCTGCCCAGGAGCTTCCCCTGGGCCACCCCTGCCCTCAGTACCCCAGGAGCCCTGACCAGCAGTGATGCCCCACAGCACTGGGGTTTTCTGTGTCTGTCAGCTGCTCCCCAGGATCTGTGGACGATGCACCAGGATCAACCCCTGTGTTGTCTTGAGGAGCTTGGGGGGCTCATCATATTCTGGGAGCAATGCACAGTGCTGCTGGAGCTGCTCCTGCCCCTTCCTGAGGCTCCCTGAGGGTCCTGCTCCTGTTCCTCCAGCCCCCCAGGCAATCTGCCAGCTCCCATAGCCCAGGTCCCCTTGGACTCCTCGGCCTGGTGCTACAGGAGCCTCCCGGTGTGCTCCGTCCCTGTGTCACCAGGGGGTTGCAGCCCAGCAAGGCTGTGGTGCCTGTGCCCTGCCTGTGCCTCGATTTTTTGCCTCACCAGCCCTCTCTAGCCTTAAGCTCCATTAATTTAAGATTTTTCTCTCTTGCACAGTTGCTCTTTTTATATATTTACTGGTGCTGAACTTTTAATAAAATCCAGACTGGTCTTTTAATGGCTGCCTCCACCTTCCATGTGCTGCCACCAGGACCTCAGGGTGAGAGAGGCCCTGCTGTGGCAAAGGAAGGGGTGAATTTGAGCCTGGATGTCCCCACAGGTGCCCTGGAGGGAATTTGTGGGGCTGGGGACCCTTGGAGGCCATGAGAGCAGCCAGGCTCCTGTGAGGCTGTGGGATCCCTGAGGGGCACTCTGGGAGCTTTATGGGGATCCGTGACCCCCCAGTTGTGCAGGGGAGGCTGTCAGGTGGGGTAGGGAGCTGCAGGAGGCTGGAAGGCAGTGTGTCCTACCCTGTGTGGGTTTTTGGGGTGTGATATGTATGACCTGATGGTTGTTTTGGAGGTGCATCACTGTGACACCGCTCCTTGGGGGTGCATCATCCTGCCCTGGGATTGGAGGATGCAGTCTGCATCCCCCGACGAAGGTGGGGGGTGGGATGACCGCCCTCCTACCTGCACCAGGGCATTTTGGGGCCCACTGGGGGTCCCGTTGGTGCTGACAAGGCCGTGCCAGTCCTGGGCACGAGGCATCGGGCAGCGTGCGGCCTCTCGCTCCTCCCTGCCGTGCTCCCGCTCGCCTTGGAAATTGGCTGCGAGGACTGAAACTGAGAGGCTGAATCACGGCGTTGGCCCCGGGGGAGGGAAGGGATGGGAATGGAAGGAAGGAGGTGGCAGGAGGCTGCCAGCACCCCACCCTGTCCTGCCTGGATCCCCTATTCACCGGGGCTTTTCCAGCTTTGCAGGGCACTGGGCGGGGGGCAGGGGCTGAGCCCCCAGACCCATGAGCAAAGCTCAGGGCTCGGGGAAGCAGTGCTGGGAGGGAGCACCCACTGCACCCCTGCACCGAGGGCAGGGCTGTCCTATCACTTGGGAGGAGTGGGGTTTGTCACCGATGGGTCACAGCCACCTCGGGTGGGGAGTGCCCACCCGGTGGGGTGTGGCCGGCGGCACTCGGGCAAGGATGAGCGGGAAGCGCTCAGCCCAGTGCTGGCACCGCAGCCCAGGGGACAAAGGCCTACGGATCTTCCCAACAGCTGGGCGAGGGTGGCACTGGGCCCACGGGGCCTCCGCCCTGCTCTGACACACACCTGGGCACCGTGTCCCCTCCCCAGCCCCACACTCACGTGGAGAAGACAGCTCCTTGCTCTCACCCATCTACTGGCACCAGGCAAAGCCCCCTGCAGCCGTGAGCTGGGGTGCCCGGGGTCCCTTCCTGCTCCCCACTGCAGCCGCTGGATGTGCAGGTGCTGGCTGCGTCTGTCACTCCTGGGAGTGCCGGGCAGGAGCAGCAGCTCTGGGAGCGGTGGTGTGACCCCAGCAGGGGCTGACCGTGAGCATGGCCACCATCCTGTCCCCCAGGATGCGCAGAGCCGAGCTGCGGGGCAGTGCCAGGGGTGCAGAGGTGGGATGCAGAATGACCGAGGGGACACGGAGATGGGATGCAGGGGCAAGGCTGCAGGAAGCGATGGGTTACGTGGTGAAGGCACCATTGCGCTTCCTTGACACCCTCGACCTTGACCAAGAGGGAGCACGAATGAAATTTCGGGCTGACACCTCGGCCGTGCTGTGCCGTGAGCCCATTTCCTTGTGCCGGGAGCTCTCTCGCTGTGCTCCGGATCTCCCGCTCAGCGCACAGCGATGAATTCCCTTTTTCTTGCAGGGGCGTTGGAAGCTCTGTCTCTCACCTCCCTCCGCAGCTGAGAATCCTCGCCTGGCAGCGCTCACAGCCAGACGTGGCAGGGGACTGTACAAGCAACGGGGGTGCAGGATGCTCCCTCCTCATCCTCACCCGGGACAGAACCCTCCTGCTCTCCACACCTGGAGGTCCCGAGGTGGGCTGGGACGTATCCAATGGATGACTCGGGCACTGGGGTGACGGCGGCTTCGCCCGGAACGCGGCGGCAGCACCCGGCTGGACCGGTCCGGCGGGGACCGGGGTGACGCAGCGCCGGCAGCCCCAAGCCCTTCCCGAACGCTTCTTCCTGCCCCGCCGCGATCCAGCCCCGGGGGGTCCCCGCACGGCCCGGGGGTCCCCTCACCGCCCGGGGGTCCCCGCAGGACCCGGGGGGTCCCCGCGCCCCCGGCCCTTCTCAGGGGCGGGTCCCGGCCCCGCCCCAGCCCCACCTGGCCACGCCCACTGACGTCACCCAGGTGGTCCCCTCGTGGTCGCGCCCTTCCTCTCCCGCNGCGGGGCTGGGGTACCGGGGGCTGCGCGGGGAGGGACTGTGAGGGCGGCCCGAGGCGCCGGGCACGGGGATCGACGGGGAGCGACCGTCAGTGGGGCCGGCGCACCGGGCACGGGGAGCGACGGTGAGCGGGGCGGGGCACCGGGCACGGGGAGCGACGGTGAGTGGAGCCGAGTCAGCGAGCATCGGGCGTGGGGAAGCGGCGGCGAGCGGCGATAGGCCGGCGGAAACGGGCAGGTGAGCGGGGACGAGTGCGGAAGGCAGGGCTGGCGGAGATCGCGGCGGGGAGCGGTCCGGTGAGCGGAGTTGGGGCGGCCGGAACGGGGCCAGGGCCGTGGCCATCGGTTGTTCCCGGCTGGGCTGCACCAGCGCCGTGTGGGCTCCGCCGTGCGGGGCTGGGGAGCGGCCGCGCCCGGGGCGGGGAGGACGCGGGTGTCCGGGCCGGGCAGTACCGGGTGTCCCGGCTCGGCTCCGCTGCCGCCGTCTGGGGCAGGGCACCCCGTGCGGGGCCAGTTGGGCGGGTCCCCGGGGCTTCCCCCGTGGGCGGCCGGGCTGCCCTGGGCTGTCCCAACCCCTTCCCAGTGCCGCGGGAGGCAGTTTGGGAGTCGCGGCTCCGCGCTCCGGTGCGAGGCGGTGACTCTGTCCTCATCCCCGGCCCCGCCCGGAGCTGCCTCTGGGCGGGCGAGGCTCTGGCACGGCGCTCGCCCGGTGCTGTGGGACTCTTACACAAACTGGTCTGCTCCGTGCTCAGAGTCACACCTGGGGACACCGTGTGCTGCTCTCGAGGCCACCTCGGAACGCCTCGATATCGCCGTCCCTACCCGCGGGGCCGGGGCTCCCCTTCGCCTACCGCCGGGCATGTGGGGTCTGGGGGCTGGGAGGGCCGGGGGGCATGCGGGTGACCTGACATCACCCAGACAGCCCCCCGCTGGTTAGGGATGCTGGGCACAGTGCGGACGGGGGGTCCCAGCTTAGCCCCTTACAGCGGATATCCGCACCGGGAAACGGTGGGGGGAGCGAAACTTGGCTGTTCGTCTGATGTTTGGAGAGGAGAGAGCGCTCTAATTGCGTTAGCTGAGTGATTAGCTTAATTAATCAGGTTTACAGCACAGATGAAAGGATAATGCTGAAATGTTGCTGGGAGTTGCCCGGAGAAGGCAAACGTGGGCTGTCATACGGGCAACGCGGGGAGACGTGTGCTGGGAGAGGAGCGTGAACGCTCGGGAGGGCACGGCTGCTGCTGGGGACGGGACAGGGTGACCTGCGCCACCGTCGTGCCTGTACGGGTGTGAAGGCGTCAGCCTGCACCTTTTCCAGCCAGACTCTTAAGTCCTTGCACCCCCGGCTTCCCCCGTAACGCTGTTGGAGTGCCTGGGTGAGTCCCATGTCTGGTTTGATGCTCCCTTCTCAGCTTCCCCATACCAGAAGGGCGGTGGGGGCTGGGGACGCCCCGTGTCACAGCCCCCCTCAGTTGCTTCACCTCCTGCTCCAGCCCACGTCGTGCTGGTTTTGGCGCTGGTGCCAGCCCCGACGCTCGCGGGTCTGGTGTCCGTCTGCCATCGGCTGGTGGGGAGCTGGGGGCGCAGCGTCTCCCTGCCAGCTGCCGCGGGGATGGGGCTGGAGCGGTGCCGGGCGCTGGAGCGGTGCCGGGGGCGTTTGCTCCGGGCTGTCAGCCGCATCCAGGGCAGGTGCAGTGTCCGCGGGGGCTGCTCCAGGCTCCGCTCTCGGAGTGTCCGGCCCAGCCGGAAACGAGGATGGGAAAAATTATAGGGGTCCATTTCTGTGTCCTTGTCGGTGTCGGAACTGGTTGGAAGGGTGCAGGGCACCCACTGGAGCTGTGTTTGCACATCTGAAGCCTGTGGTCGCTCATTGTTTTGGAGGATTTCCGTGAAGTGTCATGAAAAACCTATTTTACTGCTAATTTGGCTTAAACAAGTTGGCCATCAGGACGGGGACGCACAGAACTCCAGTGGGGACGCGGTGGCTGAGGTTTTGCAGGGACAGCCGTGGGTCCCCAGGGCTCAGGGCGCTCGGGGAAGGTGGGGCGGCCCTCCCTCAGACAATGGCGTTACAGTCTATTGTCTGGGCGATGTGCCGTGTCCTTGCCGGCTCCAGGAAGCGCGTTCATCCCTGGGAGGGGACGAGCCGGGCTGCTGGGAGGGGTCTCCTGGGGCTGGGTGTGCGAGTAGTTTGTGCACCGTGCCTGGAGCCTCCGCGGCAGCGCGGGTGAATCGTGGCCGAGCTGCAGCCGGGGACCTTGGGGTATGTCCCCTCTGGTCCCGGTGCCGCATTTCAGTGTCTCTTTCGCCGCTGCCCTAATCCCATTAACTCACCCCTTTGTTTCCCCCCCGCCCCCGAAACCCTTACTCAGCCCTCGCAGCCGGGCAGGCACTGCGGTACAGCTGCACGGCTCCTGCAGCTCGGCTCCTTCCTGGGAGGACGGTTTCCCTTCAAGACTGTGGTTTGGTGTGGGAGCGCTTGATGGGATTTGGCTTTTTATCACACTTCCAGATCTCCGGGATTTAAGACGGCGTTTTTGCCGGGCGCGCTGCCGCTCGCAGATGGCAGAGCCTGGGAGCGAAGCTGCCCTTGGCCCCGCTCTGCAGGCTTGGGGAGCAGAGCCTCTGCGTAGAGAACTTGCAGAACTTTAATTGCAGCATCTGTACCGACGCTTGTGCTGGTTTTGAAGGTTTAAATTAGACATGCTTCTAATTAACAGAAGTTAAAAAGAAACGTAGTGTCTATTACAGTAGTAAAAGCCTACCTCGGAATTCAGCTGTAGACACGGTGTGTGTGGGCACCCAGCATCACCCGGAGCTGGGGATTGGTGGTCCCTCTCAGTCCCGTGGGGTGTCCCAGGTGGGTCTGTGTGAATGGAAACAGCTGGGGATGGCAGCTCGGGAGGACACCAGGGCTGCATCGGTGCCTTGAATCGTATTCTCTGCTCTGGGAGGGTTGGTTTTACCCCTCTTTGCTCGTGGACACTATCTGATGAAGTGGTGGACAAGAGGGTGGAAAGGCGCAGGTATTCCCTCTCCAAAAAGTCTTAAAACTTGACCGGAACACCAGGTCTGTGCTTAATCTGGGCTGGCTTTGCAGCCACACCCGGCTCGTCCATCGCTGCGGGGCGGGGGGGTGAAGATGTTTCTATTTATGCAGAGGTTTGAAATACCCTTCTAAATACACCAGCCCCTATGGGTTCTGCTGCGGCTGCTGACGGGCCTGGAGGCATCCTGGCACGCCTTGGACTCTCGGCTCCGGAATCGCTTTGGAAACAGGGCAGGAGCCTCGTGCCGCGGCTGCCGGGGCTTGTCGGGCGGCCCGCGACATCTGCGCTGTTTGTTCCCGGCGAGTCCTCGGCCTCCTTCCCCGACCCGGGGGTGGAGGCGGAATGCTCGGTGTTTTCCCAATACCCCACGCTTGGCTGATCAGACCTGGGAGGGGGTGGCGGTGGCAGTGCCCTCCAGAGGGGGCTGCTCCGGTGCTGGCGAGGGGCGCAGACCCTGTGGGGTGGGTGCGCTGGGGTCCTGTGTGGCTTTTGGGGGTGGCTGGCTGGACGGAACGCGTGTGCATCCACGCAAAGGGAGAGAGAGAGAGACCTTTGGCTGCTGGCAGAGCCTGCCGTAATCGCAGTGACGCGCGGGCAGAGCCCTGGTGACAAATCATTAACTTGCTCCGACAGGCCGGGTGCTGACGGCTGTTGGTGATAATTTCTTGTGAAGCGTCTGAACTTTGCAGCTGTAATGCAACTGGATGGAGAAATTAAGCCGGGGCTCAGCACCTCTGTGCCCCTCCCCACTGCCCCGGCTCCTCTGGCAGGACCTGGTGGCAAACTGTGTCCTGGATGCCGTGGCTGGAGCTGGGAACAGCCTGAAAGGTCCAGAGCCTGCAATTATAGTGTTCTAAAAGAACAACTCGTTCTTTGTGCTCATTGAAACAAAATAATGATTTCGATTTTTTTATCTAGATGGAGTAGTTGTGATTAATCTCACCATGCCAGTTTGCCTTTCCATGGACAAGCAGCAAATTCCCATCTTTCCCAGACATGATTCTAATGAGATCATCAAACCCCAACTGAGGAAGGGATGAGCCTGTGTGGATCCTCCTGATCCTGGTGCCTCTGCAGATGGAGGTGTCTGTGCCAGCAACTGGGGATGTGGGGAGGGGGATGCACCACCAGAGACCCCACAATGGTGGGTGAATGTCCCTGGGAAAACCTTCCCTGGGCTGAGGGTCCTGCTGTGGGCCCTGCCCCTTGCACAGGAGCCGGGGGTGGGTGTCATGCCCAGTGCTGTGCGTGTGCTTGCAGTGGGAGAGCACTTGATGGATAATACTGTGTCCTTTTGTGATGTGAAGTGCCAAAACATCACAGCCTGGGCCCAGCGTGTGCTGGAGCTGTCAGGAGCTGTTAATTCAGGTGCAGGCGAGGCATTTCGAGGACATGCTCTGGGTTGATGGAGAGCATCAGCTGAGTGCAGCAGGTCGTGGCAGAGTTGCTGCCTTCTGGGGCTGCTCTGCTGCCAGAGCCTGGTCTTGTGCTCACGGTGTGCAGCAACCCCAGTAACAGGAGCTGGGACTTTGCATGGGGCATTCAGCAGCTCAGATGTAACAACACCGTGGTAGATGAAATATAAAAATGGTTTTAGAGCCCCCCTCCAGTGAAAGAGCCTGGATCTGAAGCTCCTGCACCCCCCTGCCCTTCTGGAGTGCCTCGAAATTGTCAGAGCTGATGGGGCAGCCAGGAGACATTCTGGACCTGGAAACATCCATGCACAAAGGCCATGGGCTCCTTTGTGTGCAAGGCCAGGCCAGTGATTTTGCCTGCTCTAACGAGAGGCTGATCCCCCACTGCTGTCTCCTCATTAAACTTCAAGCTGCTCTCGTTCCCCTTTGAATTCTTCCACTCATCTTCCCTGTAAAGCCCCAGTGAAAGGGCTCCTGGTGCTGGGATCTGACTCCAACACTTCCCATTGATGCTGGTGAGGTCTTGACAAGCTCCTTTCTCTGTCTGCTCCCGCTGTGTGTTCCTGAGGATCCTCTTCAAAACCGCTGAGGCTTTTGTACAGCATCTGCGGGGGCTTCGTTAGCGGCTGCCCCAGCTTCATCAGCCCTTGGTGTCACTTCAGAGCAGCTTTGGCCAGGGGTTGTGGCTGTTGGGCCACTTCGAGGTGCAGCCCTCCAGACTGCATCAGGCTCTGTGTGCCCTTGTCTGTGGGAAGATTCTGCTGTGGCTGCCGAGGCCAGGGCTGTCTGAGCGGGCAGTTGCTAATCCCCGGCTGCTGCAGGAAGGGGGGACCGGAGATGGCTTGTGTGTAGCGTAAGTGCTTCTAAAATAGAGTCTTTTCTTGTGCTGCATTTATTGAATTGCCTTAACTGCCTCTTCCCTTTCCTTAAAAGCCTTGGTGACTGTACTTGCAGCCGCTTGCACGCTCCCACCACCGAGCCCAGCCCCTCACATGCTGCGCCTGCATGAGGGGCCCCCCCAGGACTGCTGCCCTTTGCTCCTGGAGGATGTGAGTGAGGGTGGGGCTCTGGGGGGGCTCCAGCAGCTCCCCACACTGCTCCGTGCTGGGGTGAGGGCAGGCTGGACCTGCATGTGATGAGCTCAGGTTGCCCCTCACACCCACTGACCCTGAGACCCAGTGCCTGGTCCTGCACAGCCCCTGCCTGGGGCTTGTGAGGGTGCCCTGTGCCCCCCACCTGCTGCTTTTGGGGTGACCCTGAACTGGGGATCACAGCTGCTCACCCCAGGGACTGCTGCTCCCTGAGAAGCCCCTGGGCAGTAGATATTTCTGCATGAAGCAGCACTCAGGGCTTTCCTGCTGCTGTTCTGGGCAGCTCAGCCCTGTCTGCCGGCTGTGTCCTGCCTGGTGAGGCTGAAGGCTTCACGGCAGCTGGTGAGAAGGGCTAGTCAGGCCTGGGGCTGTGTGTTTGCCGGAGACTTCCTCTGCAGACGGTGTCCCGGGGGGTTGGGGCTGCTTGGACGCCGATCAAATGGCTCCGGGGGCGGATGAGCCGCTGGCCGGTGCCCGACAGCCGCGGGAGCTTCCTTTCCTCTGCCTTCCTGGCTGCGGGAAGTGGTGGGAGAGGGATTAACCTTTTCCAGGCAGTGCCCTACTTGAGTGACTGAAGCCCCTGCCTGTCCTGCATCCCATGGCTGAAGCCCCCCAGGTGTCTTGGCCCCTTCCCTGTTGTGGTGTGGGAGCAGCCTGGAGGTTCTCCCCAAACCTGCTGTCCCCTCTGAGGGGTCCCCCACATGTGCCCCACTGTTTCTTGGGGGATTTCTCACGGTTCCCAGGAGTGAGTCCTGTTTCCCTGGGGTCCAGGCTTGTGTGGAGTGGGGCTCAGGTGAGGCCTGGTGGCATCGTTCTGCCCTCACTGTTCTCCCCTTCCTGCTCTGCCAGCCTGGTGGGGGGAGATAAGGGCCAGGCTCAGCAGCAATCATACTGCTCACAGGCCTGATGTGGGAGGGCTGGAGCCCACCAGACATGCCCTCTGCTTCATGGCTGACCCTCCAGTGTGGGTATTTTCATGTGTGCCCCAACCCCCTGCTTCTCCCTCCTGCATGAGGGTCCTGCCCAGCTACAGCACTTCCCTAGAAGCATTGCCAGGGAATGGGTCCTGATAAGGTGAACCCAGCTGTAACCATCGTGCTGGTGCCCCTCTCACTGATTCTGCTGAGGAGGAGAGAGGACACCTGAGGACAGAGCCAGGCTGTGGAGGACGGAGGAGAAGCTTGTGTCAGCGTCTGCCCCTCACTGAGTGATGAGCAGGGCGCGCTTGTCACAGGGTTCAGAAAATGTCACTGCTCACCGTAGGAGCATCTGACATTTGCTCTGCTGGCCCCATCAGCTCGGGTGCTGTTGGCCTCGCTGGCCCCTATGGTGATGAGCAAATGCTGTTAGGGGGATGCTCATGGGCAGCACAGGTGCTGTGTTTAGTGAGGTGCCTGTGTCTCTTCTGTGTGGCTCCTGGTCCTGCTCTCCTGCTTGGAGCTTGTCTGGGGCTGATCATCGGAGCTTGTGTCTGAGCTCAAGGAGCTATGCTGGCTTTTGATGTCCCTGGGTGCCTCGGTGCAGACAGAAGGGGTGGCTCATGCATAATGCAGGGCTCTGTACGGTGTCTGAGCCCAGCTCCTGGAGGTTTGGAAAATTAAGTGCCTGTCTGATGCCTGTAAATTGTGGAGCGGATGTCACTGCTCAGCAATGGTGCAGCAGCATCAGCCCCTGCCACATCTGCCTCACTGCTGCCCGGGGTCCCTGCTCTGGCTCTGGTCGTATGATCTTTTCTGCCCTCAGCTCTGCTCTCCTCTCCTCCTGCCCACCTTGTCCAGGGCAGCTTTCCAGTGTTTGCTCTGCGCGTGGGATGGGTGCCGGCTCACCCAGCTCCTCCTGCACCATGGTGATGTGTCCTGTCAGTGCCACAGAGCCTCGTCCTGCCTACCACTTCCACACTTCATAAGGCGTGACTATTGCTTCTCCTGAGCTTCCCGACACAATTTGGAGACTGCCAACCATGGCCGGGATGACCCAGCTGAAGGACTTGCCCTCCCAAATACCAATGCTGCAGCACCCAGGTGGGGGTGTGCAGCACAGCGGCACTCCCAGCTCGGCACTGGGGCTCTCCCAGCCCATCCCTTCTGCGACGCGGGGTGGGGAGCAGAGCTGTCTCTCCTCTCGCCCCTGGCACCATGTGTCACACGCTGTCCTGCCCCACTGATCAGAGTCCCAGCTCCCACCCGCCGCGGGAAGGCTCTGCCTCCACCGCCCTCCATTAGCGGGTCCCTCCATCGCCTGACCACCGTGCATTATGCACAGCCCATTATAGCTGCTCTGAGTCTGCCCGTGCTGCTTGACAGCTCAAAAAAAATACTGGCTTGGCAGGAGCAGCGCTCTGCCGCGGCTCCGGGAAGGCGTCTGGGGCTGGGGCTGGACGCGGGGGCCTGCGGGATGCACCCAGCCGGGGGGACGAGCGTGGCGGGGCTCCTGTTTCCCATCTGGCTGCTGCCCTCACGAATGAGGGCTTGGGATTCCTCCCTGCGAGCGCCGGCCTGTGCAGCTGCCGAGGGCTCGGCCGCTCCTTGGGAACAGCCGGCAGCGGTGGGACGAGCCGCGCCAAGCCCGTGCGCGCCGTGCCCCGCCGGGACGCCCCACGG
>VXAC01002675.1:360881-377260 GCA_013399225.1 Rhipidura dahli | reverse complement strand
GGTGCGCGGCCGCCCCGGTCCAGCCCGGCGCAGGAATCGGGGCCGGTGCAGGTGGTAATTAGGCTGTTTGGAAGTGGGTGCTGCTGCTCCCAGGTATGCCGCGCGACAACTGCTCCCTTCGGTGCTTATCGCCTCTGAAACTCTGACTCATTGCACTCCTGCGCGGCCGGGAAGGGATAGGAATCCTGGCGGGTGCCTGGGTAATGGGTCAGAGGAGGGCTGGGCGGGTGCTGTCTCCATCCCCGCTAGCCGTGCCGGGGGCCTGGATTCAGGGCTGGTGACTCACAGCCCTGAGTNCTCCCTCCCTCCCTGCCTGCCTCCATCCCCGCTAGCCGTGCCGGGGGCCTGGATTCAGGGCTGGTGACTCACAGCCCTGAGTGAGCTCAGGCATTAATCCGTGAGCCATCCTCCCTCCCTCCCCCTGTATCCCCAAATTAAAGACAAGGAAAGCCCAGCTCTGCTCGCAGCAACCTTGGCTGGTTTGTCCTGAGTGTTGGGATGTGCCGGGCTGCCCTGTCCCGGCGCTGAGTGGGGAGTGCCCCAAGCCCTAGACCACACCATGGGCGCCTGTGGTGCTGAGCACCCATGGGATAGCTGAGCCAGTGGCTTTGCCTGCTTATTTTTAGATGCTTTAGGAGTGTCCCAGGAAGCTTCTAAAAAAGTTCATTTTACGCTTGGAGCGCCAGCCATATGGAGCTTGGAGTTCCTGGCATGTCCCCAGCTCTTTGCAGGTCCTGTCTCTGGAAAGGGGTCTTAAAAAAGCTCGTGGGTAGCTAGGGGACCCTGGAGCTTGAGATGTCCCCCTGCGCCGGGCAGAGCTTGCCCACACCTTGGCTGTGGCAGTGGTGAGGCACGGTGTTGTGAGACACAGCGCTGAGAGATGCAGCCATGGTTCATGTCTGAACACGAGCAACAAAGTGCTGAGCTTTGGGTTCGTCATCCCGGTGCCGCCTTTCATCTCCCGTGGGGGAGGAGGGCAGATAGGGATCGGCTCCATCTGCTCCTGGGCTGCGCAGGGGCCGGCTGCTGCACCGGGGGCTGCCGTGCCATTCAGGGGCAGGAGAGGGGCAAGAGGGTCCTGCGGCAACCTGGGCTCTCCCGGAGGTGTAATCTCTGCCCTCCCCGCCCCGCAGAGCAGCCATGGAGGTGATGAACATGATGGAGCAGCCGATCAAGGTGACGGAGTGGCAGCAGACCTACACCTATGACTCCGGGATCCACTCCGGCGTCAACACGCAGGTGCCCTCCGTCAGCAGCAAGTGCCTCGGGGACGATGATGAGGTGTATGGGAAGCAGTACACCATCAAGAAGACGACCACCACGAGTTACTGCCAGGGAGGGAACCAGGGCCAGAGCCAAGCGCAAGGTAAGGGGCTGTGAGGCCCGGCACATCCACTGGCTCAGCTGCTCAGCTCCTGCCTTCCTCTTCCTCCCCCGTAGCCATGCTGCTTCTGGGCACTCTTCCATGCTGGCTTCCACACCCCAGGAGTTGTTGCTGCTTAAAATATGCTCCCTCCTGTCCTCCTTCCCAGCGCCGAGAGGCTCTCGCGCGGGGGCGGCGCAGCCAGCCTGCGCTGGTGCTGAGCTGCGCACACATCCGAGCGCGCCAGCGGGTTGGCTTCAGATGGGAGCAGCTGATCCCGGCCCACGGATCTGCCACCTGCTCTACTGCCTGTCTGCCTGCTGGGAAGCCTGTCCCAGTGTGGCTGACAGAGCTGCCAGTGTGTGCTGTAGCACTGCGCCCCTGCCACGAGTTCTCCCGCTGGGGCGAGGACGACCCGGAGCCGCAGCCTGCGGTGAAGGAGATGCTTCCCCCGGCTTTATCCCCTCAAAGGGGGCTGGTTTGCTCTGCTTGCCTCTGCAGTTCCTTGTCATCAATAGGCCCTGGAAGGTTGATTTGCCAGCTCCTGCGGGGATCAGAGCCCCCCATAGGAGCCTGTGCGGTCCCTTTGCTGCAGAGGTGGGGACCATGGGTGGCTACTACAGTGTCACACCTCAGCATCCTCGATGGGGAAGGCCTCAGTGTTCTCCTTTTTTCCAGTGCCAGCTGGTCCCAAGTTGCAAATATCCTTAATTTTTTAATTAATGGCTCTTGTGTGACAACTGCCTCATCATGCTGCCTAATTGAGTGTTGTCTTATCTCTGTGCTGCTGAATCTGTTTATGCTTTGAAGCTCCGGCTCTGTGCAGAGCGTGCCGGGACTGCTGACGTGGCCGGTGTTGCTGTGCTAAGCTCTTGCTCATCTGGTTGGAATTGGGGAGCAGGGCTGGGAGCACTCCTTGGAGAGAGCCTAATGCTGCCTCCCTGTCCACCCCTGCAGCGGACATGGAGGCTCAGCTGGCCATGACCCGTGCCCAGCGCGTCCGGGCTGCCATGTACCCCGAGACGGTGGAGGACCGCTCGCTTCTCATCACCACCCAGCTGGAGGGGCAGCAGACCAACGTGCAGCGCCTGGCAGAGCCCTCCCAGATGCTGAAGTCGGCCATCGTGCACCTCATCAACTACCAGGATGACGCCGAGCTGGCCACACGTGCCATCCCAGAGCTCACCAAGCTGCTCAACGATGAGGACCCGGTAAGGAACGACATTTACTCTGTGTTTCTGGGCTTTCAGCTGCTGCACAGAGGGGCTGCCATCCCTGCTGGCCTCTGTGGCCATGTCTATCTCCTTCCTCTTGGACAAACTCCTGGTTGCCTCCGCCCTGCACCAGGACCGAGCCCACCTCTGCCCACCCATGTCACCTCGCAGCCTGTCCTTGCTGCGGGACCCCTTCCCACACGCTGGCTCCTCTCTCCCCAGGTGGTTGTCAGCAAGGCAGCCATGATTGTCAACCAGCTCTCCAAGAAGGAGGCGTCGCGCCGCGCGCTGATGCAGTCGCCGCAGATCGTGGCGGCCGTGGTCCGCACCATGCAGAGCACCAGCGACCTGGACACCGCCCGCTGCACCACCAGCATCCTGCACAACCTCTCACACCACCGCGAGGGCCTGCTCTCCATCTTTAAGTCTGGTGGCATCCCGGCCCTCGTCAGGATGCTGAGGTACACAGTGGTGGTGGTGGGGACGCCAGGGGGGATGGCTGAGCCTGGCAGCCCCTCCTGGGCTGGGGGCAGAGGATGGGAGGGCTCCTGCTGCCCTCAGCATGGGTCCTCCTGCTCACCAAAACAAGGGAGGCTGTGAGCCTGTGAAAACCCCTGGGGTTTGCTGCATAGGGAGCCTGCATGGGGGCAGGAGGAGGGGAATGGCTACACCCCCCCTGCCCTGGCCACAGAGATGGGGCTCAGGCCCCCCTCCCCTGGGGCCGTGCAGCACGGTGGGCCTGCATGGGGCCTTGCTGAAGGGTGCTAGTGGGTGCTGGGCTCGGGGGCAGGCAGCCCTGGGGGCTCTACTGCAGCCTGGTGAGTCTGGTGTAGCTCCTGCACTGATGTGGTGTGTGCTGCCCACCCGCAGCTCGCCCGTCGAGTCGGTTCTCTTCTACGCCATCACCACCCTGCACAACCTGCTGCTGTACCAGGAGGGAGCCAAGATGGCAGTGCGTTTGGCCGACGGGCTGCAGAAGATGGTTCCCCTGCTGAACAAGAACAACCCCAAGTTCCTGGCCATCACCACCGACTGCCTCCAGCTTCTGGCCTACGGGAACCAGGAGAGCAAGGTTGGGATGGGGATCCCAGACTGACTGCAGAGTGGGGAGGGCAGCAGGGAGGTGGTTGCCCAACTTTGCACCTCACAGATGTGCAGGAGGCAGTGGTGGAGATGCCACCATCTTGTGTGTCCCTGGCGAGGTGACCAGAGCATTCCTGCGTGCCAGGGGTTGAAGGTCCTGCCTGGCTCATGTCCTGGCATGAGCTGGAGAATCCAGAGAGGGGGTCCCAGAAGCCCAGGGCTGCCACACCCCAACCCTGCCTTCTCAGTGCCCCATCCCTGGAAGCATTAAAGATCAGGTTGGATGGGGCTTGAAGCAACCTCATCCAGTGGAAGGTGTTGCTTCAGGTTATGGAGGGTGGAACTGGATGGTCTTTAAGGTCCCTTCCAACCCAAATCATTCTGGGGTTCTGTCTTGCAGCTGATTATTTTGGCCAACGGAGGACCCCAGGCCCTGGTGCAGATCATGCGCAGCTACAACTATGAGAAGCTGCTCTGGACCACGAGCCGTGTGCTCAAGGTGCTGTCGGTGTGTCCCAGCAACAAACCTGCCATCGTCGAGGCTGGTAAGAGAGGCTGGGGCAGAGCTGCAGGAGGAGGATGGGTGGTGGTGTCAGGGTGATGCAGCAGAGGATGTGTCCTGCCACGTGTCTGTGGGATGGGCAGATGTCTGGCACAGCCAGGTGAAGCCACCTGTGCTGGCCTGGATTCCTGCTCTGAAGGCTACTGAGGCGTGTTCCTGGCACTGTGCTTGGGCAGGATCCGTCCTGGCTGTCCGAGAGCTCTTCACACACCACATTTGGCCTCCGCTGAGCCGTGAGGCTGCTCGGTGCACAGGAGCATTGACCAGTGCCCAGCCCTGCTGCCACTCACTCCTCCCCCTGCTGGGATGGATGAGGGTGCTCACAGGGCTGTCCCCTCCCCTGCAGGTGGCATGCAGGCACTGGGCAAGCACCTGACCAGCTCCAGCCCCAGGCTGGTCCAGAACTGCCTGTGGACCCTGCGGAACCTTTCTGACGTGGCAACCAAGCAGGTGAGTCTGTGGGACCCCTGGTTGTGCCTCAGCACTGCATTTCAGAGCCGTGTCCATGCCGGGTGCTGGGCTGCTCATGCCAGGCTCAGTCCAAAGCTGTGTGTTCCCCGTTTCTGAGCTGCAGCAGCACATGTGCCTGGCGGGGTGAGGGATGCCCCGCTGTGCCCAAGTCACCCTGCAGCAGGGCTTGCCCTGCCTCACGGCGGGGCTGCTCACTGCCCGTGGCTCTGCCCATGCCAGCTGGCTGCCAGCACTCCTGTGTGTCCCCAGTGCGGGGCTGAGGCCACTGCGGTCACTCAGCGGGTGTCACTGGAGTTTGCTCTGGCTCGGGAGCCCTGTCAGCCTGTCCTGGGCTGGCTGCCTGCCCGGCTCCTGTGGGAGCTGCCAGCAGAGCTGCTGCCAAGGCTGTTGTGCCCTGCAGCCAGTGCAGAGGTGACCCCAGCCCTGCTCTGGGTCTGTTCTCCCAGCCCTTTTCTGCCTCCTGATGTGTTTTCCCATCTGCTGGGGCCGCTCCATGTGGATTAGCTCTGATGCAGCCTGGAAACTATTTTGGCTGTCATAGAACCGTCCCTGGCTCTGATGACTGAAGGGTTGAAGGAGGACGTAGTCATGGTGCTTTAACTCCTTCCTGTCCCTCTGCTGGCTTCTGGCCAGCATGGCCAGGACTGGGCTCACTCTGTCACCATGTGGGGAGTGCTGGCAGGGGCATGGGAAGTGTGATTCCAGCAGGGAAAAGCTGCTGGAGACATTAAACTCTGAGTGAAACTGCATATGTCAGAGTGGCTGGGGCTCACCGTGAAGGAGCAGCTCCAGCTGTGGGAGATAGAAAAGGAGCCATGGGGGAATAGAAAAGGAGCCATGGGGGAATGGAAAAGGAGCCGTGGGGGGATGGAAAAGGAGCCGTGGGGGGATGGAAAAGGAGCTGTGTGGGACTCAGGAACACTGAGGCCCCCTCCCATTGCTGTCTGCTGGGGGCACGTGGGGCCGGATGTGGGGCTGCAACTCGGGTCTGGCTGTGTGTGCTGCTCCCACCTCCCCTCCCCACTCCTGCAGGAGGGCCTGGATGGCGTCCTCAAGATCCTGGTGAACCAGCTGAGCTCTGATGATGTGAACGTGCTGACCTGTGCCACTGGCACCCTCTCCAACCTGACCTGCAACAACAGCAAGAACAAGACACTGGTGACGCAGTCAAACGGGGTGGAGGCCCTGATCCACACCATTCTGCGGGCAGGCGACAAGGAGGACATCACCGAGCCGGCCGTGTGCGCCCTGCGGCACCTCACCAGCCGGCACCCCGAGGCTGAGATGGCGCAGAACTCAGTGAGGCTCAACTACGGCATCCCCGCCATTGTCAAGCTCCTCAACCAGCCCAACCAGTGGCCACTGGTTAAGGTAAGGGGCCAGAGGGGTGTTGGGGGCAGGATGAGGCTGGTGCCTGGGCTGGAGCGAGCCCCTGGCTGCTATTGTGTGGTGGGATGGGTCAGCAGCTGGTGCTGTGCATGGAGTGGTGGTGGCTGCTCCAGGTGGGTTGTGTCCCCGGCAGTGGCTGATGAAGGAAGTGGCTCGTGCCCCGTGCTCACTGGAATCAATGCTCAGCCTGGGGAGGGGATGGATTCAGTGTGGGGGGGAAGCTGAGTCAGCCTGCACCACAGAGGGTGGGACAGATGAGGAGGGGTCCAGGCAGTGGGTCTCTTGGGGAACACATGCTGTTCTGATCCACAGCTGAGACAAATCTCTCCTTCCTCCTCCTCTCCTCCAGGCTACCATAGGCCTGATCCGCAACCTGGCCCTGTGTCCGGCCAACCATGCCCCGCTGCAGGAGGCCGCCGTCATCCCGCGCCTGGTCCAGCTGCTGGTCAAGGCTCACCAGGACGCCCAGCGACACGTGGCTGCCGGCACACAACAGCCTTACACGGTGAGTCCCCACCGCCCTGCCCTGCTCCCAGCACAGCCTGGCACCCCAAAACCCAGCCTGTGCCTGGGGGTACCCTGTGCCTACACTTCAGGTGACCGTGCCCTGGCGTGTGGGGGCCCTGGCTGAACTGTTTTTTCCCTGGCAGGATGGAGTGAAGATGGAAGAGATTGTGGAGGGTTGCACAGGGGCACTGCACATCCTGGCCCGGGACCCCATGAACCGCATGGAGATCTTCCGCCTCAACACCATCCCTCTCTTCGTGCAGGTCAGGGCTGTGGGGACACGGGGGCTGCACTGGGCCACCTCCTGCCCAGCCTGCACAGGGAGGAGGGAGGAACCTGGGCTGATGGCCCCATGGATCAGAACCCTCCCAGAGCACAAGGGCTCCTTGCTGGGTGCTTCACACGGCCACTGATGTCTCCTGACAGCTCCTGTACTCGCCGGTGGAGAACATCCAGCGCGTGGCAGCCGGCGTGCTGTGCGAGCTGGCCCAGGACAAGGAGGCAGCAGATGCCATCGATGCCGAGGGGGCCTCGGCTCCTCTGATGGAGCTGCTGCACTCCCGGAATGAGGGCACAGGTGGGTGCTGCCATGCCGGGGGCTGTGCTGGGGGTTCTCCTGGCACCGTCCCAGCTGGGGTTTCTGGGGCTCTGGCGCTGCATGACAGCAGGAGCTGAGGCTGCTGCCAATCCCTACAGCCACCTATGCGGCCGCTGTGCTCTTCCGCATCTCGGAGGACAAGAATCCTGACTACAGGAAGCGTGTCTCCGTGGAGCTCACCAACTCCCTCTTCAAGCATGACCCTGCAGCCTGGGAAGCGGTGAGCATCCCAACAAGATCTTTTCTCTGGGGAAGCCAGGGTCTCAGGGGATGGCCTTGTTCTGCTTCCAAAAGCTGCTGCCAGCACCTCCAGCCAGAGCTCAGACAGCAGTGGCAGTCACACAGTGGGAGGCAGGAGGTGGGCGGGCTGTGGCCTCAGCTCCTGGGTCATGGCACCCACTGGGACAGGGCTTGCCACCACATGGCCCCTGAGCATTGTGAGCTTGAATCCCTTCAGTTGTGCCACCTTCTTCCGTAGGCCCAGAGCATGATCCCTATCAACGAGCCCTACTCAGATGGTGAGTATGGCTTGCAGGGTCCCTGTGGGCTGGGTTCTGGGGGTGCAGCTGCCTCATGTCACCAGGCCAGGCTGGTTTTAAAACCTCTTTCAGGTGGGTGCCAGTCAAGTGCCAGCCTGGTCTGCTGGGGCTGGGGGGTGCACAGTGGGATGCTCGGCTCCCAGGGAGCACACACACGCAGCTGGTGCCTTTGGGCTAGGGGGTGGTGGGTCCCTTTTGCAGCACCAGTGTCACCTGCTGCCCCGGGCAGGGGGGACAAGGGGGTGGCTGAGATCTGGAGAAGTCTTTGTCCGGTGAGAGCTGAGGTTGCCACATCCCTTCCCTGCAGAGCTGGACCCTGGTTACCGCCCCATGTACTCGGGTGACATCCCCCTGGACCCCATCGACATGCACATGGACATGGACGGGGACTACCCCATGGATGCCTACAGCGACGGCGTCCGAGCGCCCTTCGCTGACCACATGCTCGCCTAACCCGCCCGCAGCCCCGCACCAGGTACCTGCCAGCACACCTGGGACCTGGGCTCAGCCCTGCGGGGGGACCTGGCATGCTGGGGGGGGCTCTGATGCCACCACGGGGCCCCTGGCGCTGCCATGGGTCAATGTCCCCATCAGCTGTGGGCTCAGGGGGTTCCAGGCTCTGGTGTCCTCCCAAATCCCCTCTCGGTGGATGACAGGAGTTCTCTACCACTGCAGGTGTTCTCTCCATGCAGAAGAGGGTGGCCCCAGAGCTGAGCATTCGCGAGAAGGACTTGGGAGACAGAAGTGCCTGAGAAGACAAAACTTTTCCATTCCCACAAGAGGTTTTGTTTTTCGATTTGTTTTCTTCGCTGTGGGTCTGTGGAGAAGGTCCTTCCTCCTGGGACTGCTTCGAGCACCTACTGCCACATCCAGCATCCAAGATACTGTTTCTGAAGCTTTAAAACACAAACCCTGCACCGTTCGTGATCTTTCATTGGCGAAATAGTCTTTTCTATGAATATATATTTCTTTTTTATTTTTAATATGGTGCCAACGGCTTTTGCCGTCTTTAAGTTTGTGCTTTCTAACTTCCCCACAATTTGTTCTGCGTGTTAGTGTTCTAGGAGAGGAATCTGACATGGAAAAACCCTTTGCTTCCTGCAAACTCCAACTGAATCAGGCCAACCCAGAGTTTGCTGAAAGCAAAGGGTCCGTGTCCCAGGACCTTCGGGGTGTCTGAGGTTTAATTCTTCCCCATCAGCCGCTGGGAGCTGACTTTGTGTCCCTGTCCTGCCAGTCCCCATAGAGGAGTGACTCCAGCATTAGGAACTGTGTCCTTGTCCCGATCTTTGTTGCACATTTTAACCTGTTTCCCTTCTCTTTGGTGAGTGGTGTGTTTCCGTCCCCTCCTCCCTTATCTAATGCATTTTTTAAAGAGGCTTTAGATCTGATGGTGGTTTAACACTCCGGCGGGAAAGGGATGGACAGTTACTGGAGTGTGGGTCAGGAATGGAAGATTTTATTATTTCTGTAAGTTGTTTTTGTATAGACCAAAGCAAAGAATAAAATAACCCCTGCAGCCCCGTGCTGCCCTGAGCCTGTTCTTCTGTCGGCTGGGGACAGTCCCTTGGGGCAGGCAGGGGAAAGCACAGCTGCTGCCCTCTGTGGGCCCGTGGTGGGTCCCTCCGTGGGGCAGAGGGATCTTGGTGGACTCATTCCCATGCTTGGCACCTGCTTTGCCTGGCCATGGGCCCGGGCTGCTGCAGAGCATGGCAGGACAGCGAGGTTCATGTGCTGTGCTTGGGACAGGAGCAAGCGGGGACAAAGCAGCAGGAGCTGGTGTGGGAAGTGGGACTGGGGGGAAACATCCTGCCCTGAGCTCAGCGCCGTGGCCGCAGCCAACCCCGGTGCTCGGGAAACGGATCTGCTTCCTGCCACAGCCCGTGCCAGCACCAGCGACGAGCAGAACAATAGCTGCTTTCCGGGCAGTCCCAGCAGAGCCCAGCGCACTTCCCGAGGGCAATGGGGCTGGGGTGGTTCGTGGGATGAGGCTGGGGGGCCAGACAGCCCTTGGCCTGCTGCGGCCGCTGCCAGAGCAGGAGACAGTCAGTGACAGGCTTTGGCTCCAGCCCTGTGGGCCTGGGATGGGGGTTTGGCTGTGCCGAGCCTGGGCCCCACCTTGTGGCTCCCAGTCAGCCCTGCTGCGGGTCACAGGGATGTTCCTGCTGTCACCTCTGGCTGTCCCCAGAGTTCCAGCGGGTTTGGAGATGCCCCAGAACATCTGCCCTAGGACGGGTCGGGTCCTGCAGCCATCCTGGAGCCATGGGCACACGTTGGGGCAGAAATGCACGTCCCGGTATCCCCTGGGCATCCCGATATCCCACTGCGGCAGAGCTGCCAGGGAGCATGTCCGGGATTGTTGGGAGAAGTGGAGCCAGAGGACACCGGGACCAGAGCAACCGGAGCTGCTTGCGGGGTCCCCAGGGAGCTGCATCCCCGGCTGGGCTCCGGGAGCGGTGGGACGGACATCCTGGGGTCCCGGCATCCTCGGCCGCGCTCCGCACCGGCCGGGGAGCAGATTTCGCTGTCGGTGGGGCCCGGGAGCGATATCCGAGGGCTCCGCAGCCACCGTCGTGCCGGGAGCAGCGTCCGGTGTGTGTGCGGATCTCCCGCCCCAGGGCCGCCCGCTGCACCCAAACCCGGCATCTCCCGCACTCCCGGGTGCACCGAACCCTCAGCTCCCGCGATGTTCCGCCCCAGCTCCGGGTGCGCTCTGCCTCCGGCTCTCACGGTGTCTCGCGTTTCCCCAGGCTGCCTTCGGGCACCCCAAATCCCCGGGCAGCTCCCGCAGGCGAGCCCCGGGCCGTGCCCAGCCGGTCCCCACCCGTCCCCTGGGGTTGTCACGGACGGTGGCTGCCACAGCCCCCGGAGAGTTTGCCTCGTCTCTCCCCTTTTCACGGCGCTGAGCTGCTCCTCGGGAGGTGCCCGGGCAGGAGCTGCAGGACGGCATCGGGCAGGGCAGGGAGCAGCAGGCGCGAGTCTGCACAGGTACCCGGGGCAGGACCTTGCTCCTCCTGGCCCGGGTCCCATCGGTGCCGGGAGCACCGTCCTGCTCTGGCCAGCTCCCGTGGGGCAGATCCCCGGTCATCGGCAGCAGAACGCTGGTGGAGGGGGGACAGTGGGGTTGGGGGTCAATGGGAGCGGGGGGCGGTGGGAGCAGCGGGTGATGGGAGCTGCTCGCACGTGTCTGAACAAGGCTCCCCTGGGGAGAGTGAATGTACGTGCAGGAGCTGGGCCAAAAGCAGACGCAGGGCTCTGGCACTCCCGGCTGAGCTGACTCACCGGCCGGGCTCCCTCCCCGGAGCCAGCGGCAGCGCGGTACCTCCACACGGTGGGTCCCTGTCCTTCTCTGGGGAGAAGAGGGTCTGAGGGCTTGGGGCGGGGGAGCTGTTCTCGTGGCATCACGGTGCAGGATTAGGCCCCGAGGTCTAGTGGACCCAGTGCCGTGGGGCAGAGAACTAGGGAAGGCTGTGGGTGTGCTTTGGGGTCTGCATGTTGCCTCGTGCCGTCCCTGCGTGCCAGGGGGTGCAGGGTGGCCTGGTCTGGGTGCTGTGCATGTGGCAGCGACCCTGAACGCGTGCCAGGAGAGAGGGCAGCAATGCCCTGGCATGAGCCTGCAGCCAGGAACGAGGGGCTGGCTGCTGGTGCCACAGCCCCTACAAGGGTGGAGGTGGGAGCAGGGGCAGAGATGGGGCAGGGGGCTTGCGCAGAGGCTCCTGCCCCACGGGGCAGAGGGGCAGCAATGCCAGCAGTAGCTGCAGCCCGAGCCAGAGCCACTGGAGGTGGCAGGAGAGCAGGGACGTGCTGGATTTATGGCCCGTCTCATGATGTGTTTATGGTTGGATAGGGGCAGCCGCAGATGCTGCCCAGCCCTACCCCGCACTGCACGGCAGGTCCCTGCTCTGCATCCTGGTGCCGAAACAGGGTGGAGGTTCACAGGTGGACTTTGCTCTTCGAGGTGGAGCTCCCCAGGGCTCTCGCTGGCACCACTGACGTGTCTGCCCACTGCCGGGAAGCTCGACAGCTCCTTCCCTGTTCGCTCCACGGGCAGTGACCCAGCAGGGATCCCCGTGGCGGGGCAGGGTCCTGTCCTGTCCGGCACTGGCGCTGCTTTGGTGCTGAGCCCCCCGCGTCACGTAGCAGCCACCTCAGAGCAGGTACGCTGACCCCTTGCCTCTGCTAAACCTGCCCCATATCCAGGGGTGGAGCTGAGCTGGAGCCTGTTCCCACAGCTCCCCTGTCCCAATGGCAGGGAGCAGGGACACCTGAGCCCTGGCGATGCCGTCCGGCCCCCGGGCTGGCAGATGTTGCCTCCCAGGAAGGTATTTGTCCTACGGCAGGATGCTGGGGGATACGGGGGTTCAGGATGCGTCCCTGGTCCCTAGAGCATCACCCCAACAGCTCCATCCCCCCAGGTAGGGGCCGGAGAAGGGACTCCGCTGCCCGCCAGCGCCGCTCCAGGGAGCCAGGGCGGACGGTGCCTCTCCCCATGGCAGCCAGGCCCCCGCGTAACGCCAGCCAAACTGGACACCCCGGTCCCACGAGAGACCCTCCCCAGCCAGAGCCCACCCGCCTGCCACCTCCAGCCCAGCCCAGACTCACCTGCCTCTGCCTGTGCCCACAGCAACCCGGTGCCCCACGGGTCAGACACGGGCACACGCCGCGATGCCGCGACCATCACCGGTGGGTAGAGCCGGGGGTGCCAATGGGCCGCCTGGGGGAAGCGGGGTGAGCGGGGTGAGGAGCTGGGTCTATTTTGGGCTGTTTCTTTATCCTGTCCCCATTCTGTGGCCGGAGATGAACCACGGTCCCGGCATCCTTCACCCCACGCTGCATCCCACGCCCGCTGTCCCCAGCGCCGCTCGGCCGGGCAGAGCGTGGCCAGGAGATGGCAGCAGGACCCTGCCCGCAGACGGCGCAGCGGTCGGGGGGAGCAGGGCAGCGCTGGGGCAAGGGTCCCCGAGTGCCACCCTGCGGGGGACATTCCAATCCCCACACGAGTGGCTCTGGGGACAGACCCAGCTGGTGGCACCAGGAGGGGACAAAGTGGGCTGAGGAGTGCAGGAGGTGCTCACCTGCCACAGCCCCCTGTGCAGCTCACTCTCCCCATACGCCCCCCAGCCTGGGCTGACACCGTGTCCCTCTGTCCCCAGAGCTGAGCAGCGAGGATGTCCCCGAGGTGGAGCTCATCGGCCTGCTGGGCGAGCAGCTGCCCTGTTACACGCTGCGGGCTGACACCCTCTTCGGCTACGACCACAGGGACTGGTTGCAAGCCCCAGGAGACCCTGCAGTATTTCCGTGAGTGCCCGTGGACTGCGAGGGCGGCGAGGTTGGTGAGGCTGGTGGGCACAGACCCAGAGTCTGCGCAGGGTCACGACATCGAGGACAGCCCGGGAGCTAATCACTGCTAATGAGATTGACGGGCTGGATTTCCTCACACAGAACATCCCGGGCTAATTCTGGGAGCAGCTTCTGCTGAGCCGAGCCGGATGCTGGGAGAGAGCCCCCATCATTTCCCGGGACCCCCTGCATGTCCCTGCTCCCCTGCACTGTGCCCTGGCTCACAGGGGTGGGATGCTGGTGGGGTTGGCAGAAGGTGTGCCAGTGAATCTCAGGGCTGCTGCTCCCTCAGACATGACAGCCTGGAGCGGGGCTCAGGGCCCTGGCTGCCAGCAAAGCCCCCAGACCTGTGGGAATCCCAGGGGAAGACCCCTCCAGCCCCCATGGCCAGGCAGGGGCAATGCCCACGGCACCATGATGTGGCCCATTCCCGGGGTGAGGTCGGGGTTCAGCGGGGGGCACAGACAGATTATTTCTGCTTTGTTTCTGCCTCTGCCCTGTGTGTGATGGGGACAGGATTAGAGCAAGGGGCTGGGGGGTGGATGTGGGGCAGTGGGAGACAGATGGGGCTGAGGCCTTCACCCACCTGCTCACGCCAGGCTGGAGGTGAATCCTCACCATGCTTTGTCTGCGCTTGCAGCCTTCCCCTTCTGGCTGCTCCCCTCTCTGCTCAGCAGGTGGTGGGGTGAGCCCCCCACCATTAGCACTGCCCCCTGCAGTGACAGCCCAAGGGATTGAGCCCCAAACCCTGTCTCTGTGCCATAGGGTAGGGAGCACGCACCACCAGAGGAGCCCAGCACCCCACCCCTGCTCCATGGGGCCAGTGGCTCTCAGTCCCAGACTCCTGCAGGTCACAGATGCCCGGGCCTCCAGTGCCCCGGCACGTGCTGCTGCGGAGGGGGCCTATGGCGTCATTCCTTTACCAAAACCTTTAAGCTGCCGTCAGAAATAGCCCCCTGTAATCTGCTTGTGCAGGCACAGGGAACCTGCCCTGAGGAACAAATCCTGGGGCAGGGGATTAGGAAGAAGCAGCTCCTGCCTGTCCATGCTGAGACGTGTGTTTGAGCTCTTGGGGTCCCTGGAGGGTGGGTGCCCGGTTGGTGGTGCTGGCTGTGTCCCAGGCTTTACCTAGGGAAACACCAATGCCAGGAGGAGGGAGAGGCAGGGACTGAGGGCACCTGCTCCAGTCCCCGCTCTGGAGGGGGCTGGTGCTTATAGCAGAATGTGTTTGGGGTCAGGATCCCAATAGGTAGGGGCCAAGGAGGGAAAGGTGTGGGGTGGTGAGAGGCATCTTCAGCTGCACCCATTCACTGATTATTTGGGTGCTAACAAGGAAGGGCATTGGGGCAGGTGACGAGGACAGAGCATGCTGGCATTAGCAGCATCACACCCACAGGGCTTGTGCTACGTGCCTGCCAGCTCCTCCATAATTCAGCACACCATGATTTATTCAGTTTTCCTGCTTCTGTGCTGCTTCTGCACCAGTGTGGTTGTGGGGACAAGAGGGTGCCAGCCAGGGAGTGTGGGGCATCCTGGGTGGGGCATGGAGGAGGCCAGTCTTGTGCCAGCCCATGCTGCAAGCCAGGGGTGGTGAATGGGAAGACTGGAGTGGGATGGAAAAGCCCTTTGCCTGTTCAGAGGCCTGGCAGGTCCCAGCACTGGTACTGCAGGTGCAGGGTTTGTGATATAAGTGGTGATGGGGGGGACCAGGCGTGGGGTGGCAGAGCAGGGCTGGCCAGAAAAATGTACCCTGACCCTCACAGGGACCCCAGCTCTTCACGGTCATGGCTTTGTGTGAAGGACCCAAAATCTCTCCCTTTCCTTAGCAAGGGGCAGAAGCTGCTGTCTGTTCATGATCCATGGCGTCAACCCTGCAGAGCTGCTGCTCAGGGACCCCCAGTGTCCCCTCAGCAGCCATCACCACCCATGGGGGCCCGTGTGCCCAGGCTCCCCGGGCTATGAGTTGGGAGAAGAGGTGGGACACAGAGTCCACCTGCACCAGCCCCCCAAGGCTGAGCAGAATCATCCTGGTGGGTGCCCCAGTAAGGAGCCTGGTCCTAGGGTGCCTGATGGGGACCGTGTCTCTGGGGCGACCCGCGAAAGAGGAGGGAATGAGCACTCCCGGAGAGCCTCTGGCATCCCCCGACCCCCGCATCTCCCCCGCTCCGCTCCCGTCCGACCCCGCCCCCGTCCCGGCCGCAGCCCCGGCCTCGCCGCTGGGGGATGCGCCGGGCAGGTGCGCGGGGTCGGGGCGATCCTATAAATAGGGGCGGGAACGGCCGCAGCGGCTCCGCTCGGCGTGGCGGGGCTGGGCTGGGCACGGCTGGGTGGGCGCAGCGGGCTGGGCGGCTGCGGTGGGCTCGGCACGATGGAGATCTGGAGCAGCCCCGCCGCCTACGATGAGTTGAACGGGAACCCGGAGCGCGGCGGCGGCGCGGACCCCATCGCCCGGGAGCTGGAGGAAGGTGAGGGCGGCCCGGGTAGTCCCGCCCCGGGGATGGGGATCGGGATGCGACTGCAGCAGTGCTGGGGCTCCCCCCGGGGCTGGTCCGGAGCGGTCAGAGCCAGGGTGTCGCTGGGGCCAGGGCTGGTCCGGAGCGGTCACGGCCGGGTCTTCCCTCGGCAGGTGCCGTCCGCTCACCACCTGTGCGTTTCCGCAACCACGGCCTCCCTCGCCGCTCTCTGGCCCGGGGTTGCCGCCGCCCGGTCCCTCGGGGACCCCCAGGGTCACCCCGACCCTAAGGAGACCTGTCCCCGCACCGGGAGTGGTGGGGCGGGGGGCCCTGCCAGGTCTGCTTGAGCCGGTGGGGAAGGGCGTCCCTCCTCCCGTGGGAACGGGGTCCTCCCCTCCCGCACGCCCCGGATCGGGCCCGCAGATGGATGTTTACATGTTTGCCAGAGCTGCAGCCCCCGTCTCCCAGGGCCAGCCGCTCGCTCCAACCGCAACGATGCTCATGCTCTAATTATTTCCAATTAATGGCTCAGGGGCCTGACGAGGTGCGGTTGGGGACCCCCGCGGGGAGCGGGTTTTGTAGGGGTGCAGAGAGGGGGGTGAGACTGGGGTTGGGGTTGGCTCTTCTTCCCATGGACGTGTTTGGGGTACGTGCCCTCTGGGGCGTGGGGCAGCACCCGGGGCAGTGAGGACTGGACGGGACCGGGGTGGCGAGTGGGGGCATTGCCATGACAACACCCTCACCATTACACAACCCCAGCTGGGGCGGCCTAATGGGATTTGTGTGGCTGAGCTTCCCCGTTAACCCACTTCGTCTGCGCGACTGTGGGGTGGCTGTGACTGGGGGGGCGGGTGGGGGCC
>VXAC01002675.1:349145-360444 GCA_013399225.1 Rhipidura dahli | reverse complement strand
ATCTTTGTGTTGTGCGGCGGGAGGGGCATCGGGTGGGTGCGGGCTGCAGCATCCCCTCCCCCAGAGAGAAACTAGGGCAGGGCTGGCTTCTCGGGGGGGATCTGGGGTAGGGGGCTGGGGACAGATTGGAGGGGACGCTGCTTGTGAGCCCGGCTCGGCACGGTGCCACCCACAGCTATTTATACTGAAGCTCCAGCCTGCTTTCTGCTGGAGATGTCACCTCGGATTCTGTCTTCGCTGCTGCCCTTCCCTGTCCCTCCTTTCTGCCTGTGAGTCCTGCGGTGGGGGCTGGCACTGTGCCTGTGCTGAGGTCATGGGGGCAGCGAGGGGGCCCAGCATTTTTCTTGCCACCCCAAGGTTCAGGCAGGGTTGGGGTGAGTTGTGAGCCCCTCGTTTGCCGTGATGCTGTCACGGCTGCGGGGATCCCTGCCCGCCTCTGCCTGACACTGCGCAAGGTGACACCCAGCAGAGAAAATGTCCTTTTTGGAGACCAGTCTGGAGCAGCCTTTGGGGGGGACAGTGCTGGGCCCCTGGGTCAGTGCTCCCACGGTGTGGGGTTCACCTTCTGGCCCTCTCCCCCAGTCCTGTGCACTGAGCGAGTGGTCAGGATCACGAAGACCTACCACGACATTGATGCTGTCACCAACCTGCTGGATGAGGTACGCAGAAGATCCCACCTGTGTGAGGGCTGGTGCGACCCTGGGGACACAGGGGTATGTGGGGACTGGGGAAGGGATGAATCCCAGCTGAGGCAGACCTGCCCCTTGCAGAAAGAGCGGGATCTGGAGTTAGCAGCACGCATTGGGCAGTCGCTCTTGAAGCAGAACCGGAGCCTGACCGAGCGCAATGAGCTGCTGGAGGAGCAGCTGGAATTGGCCAAAGAGGAGGTAACAGCTCCTGGGCACAGGTCTAGGCCTTGGCCCCCTGCGTGCCCCACTGGGGGCAGCTGTGGTCCCCTTGGCCGTGTCCTGAAGCACCTTCTGTCTCTCCAGATTGCGCAGCTGCGCCATGAGGTCTCCATGCGGGACGACCTTCTCCACTTCTACACCACAACAGAGGAGAGCGAGCCCATCACCACCACCTCCACACCGTGAGTGGGACCCCCTGTCCCGCCACTCCCCTGGGGCAGACCTATTCCTGTGGGTTGTGCAATGGCGTTGGGCAGGAGACATCACCATCCCTAGGGCAGCACTGGCCACGCTCCCTTCCCTCCCTTGGTGGCTGTGGGTCCAACCCCACAGACCTTGGTTGCTGCAGATTCCTGGGAGGGTGGGCGGGGTCTGGGTGGGCAGCCCCATCCTGCCCGCACTGCGGGTGCTCAGTGCCACCCCTGCTGTCCCCAGGCTGCGCAGGCACGAGTCCTCGCTGTCCTTGCAGCAGTACTTCCAGTACGACGCCTTGCAGCAGAAACTCAAGTGCCTGGAGGAGGAGAACCAGAAGCTCCGTATGGAGGTGAGACAGTGCCCGCCTATGCCCTGCTCTCAATGGGGGTACCCGAGCAGCCCCCGGAGGAGACAGGAGGTCCTGCCTGTCATGCTCAGCCCCTCCAACCCTCTCCCCCAGGCCAACAACATCACCAAGGAGACCCGTCAGTACGAGGACCAGGAGCAGCAGCTGATGATTGACTGCGTGGAGCAGTTTTGTACGTAGGGCTCGGGGGTCTGCAGGCTCTGCCCAGCTGGCACTGCCCAGCTGCGTGGGCTGGGGTTGGGGCCCGTGCTCGGCAGTGATGGACCCCGGCCCTCCCACAGCCGAAGCGAGCCAGCAGGTCGTTCACCTGTCGGAGGAACTGGCGCACAAGGAGGAGAAGGACGCACGGCAGCAGGAGGAGATCAGCCAGCTCCTGGCGCAGGTCGCGGACCTGCAGCAGAAGTGTCGCACGGTGAGGGTGCCCTGCCTGTGCCGGGGGGAGCGGGGTGCGGGCACAGCGCCCTGACCTGGCCGCTCCTGCCCGCAGTACTGCTCCGAGGTGGAGGAGCTCCAGCAGCACCTGACCGCGGCGAAGGAGGTGCAGCAGCAGCTCCGGATGGAGGTGAGCCCGGGGGAAGCCGTGGGTGCCCGGCCTGGTGGGGGGTCCTGCCCCGCTGGCCCCGGGGCCGTGCTCGAGCTGTGCCCGTGTCCCCGCAGCTGCGGGATCTGCAGGAGAAGTACGCGGAGTGCGGCGGGATGCTGCAGGAAGCCCAGGAGGAGGTGAAGAGCCTGCGGAGCCGCAGCCTGCCCAACAGCACCGTCAGCCGCTACAGCGCGGCCAGCCTGCTGCCCGTGGTGAGCGCGGGGGCCGGGCGGCAGGGTGGGGACCCCCGCTCTCCCCTCTACTCACACTGCGTACCCCTGTCCCCAGGACTCTCTGGCGGCTGAGATCAAGGGGATGATGAGGAAGAGGACAGACAGCTCCTCCTCGGACTACAAGTGAGTGCTGTCGGCGGTGGCTCCTGCTGTGCCGTGGGACGGGCTCCGGCTCACCCCACCCGTTTCCTGCCCACAGGAGCTACCAGCGCATCTTCGAGACGGTGAAGGCCGTGAACCAGGCAGCCAAAGCCAGGTCTTGCTCTGAGTCTCCCCACCACGTTCCAGGCTCCAAGCAGTTGTCGGCTGCCCACTCTGGAGGGGCCAGCACCCCCCACACCAGCTGCTCCGGCTCGGAGGACGCCCGGTGAGTGCCGGAGGGAAAATGGGGCCGGGTGGGACAGCGGCTGCTCCTGCACAGGAGCCGGGATGCTGGTGAACTGCTGGTCACGCCAGAGCAGGGCCGGGCTGGGGCCCAGCACAGCCTGAGGTGCAGTGTGGGGCACTGCAGCCCCGGGCACCCTAACGCGCTGTGCCCGCCAGCAGGGCCGAGGGCGCCAGCGAGGACTCCCGGGCAGCCCCGGGCCGGCAGGACCTGGAGGCGGCGGTGCAGCGGCTCTCGGTGCGGCAGCAGAGCCACGTCTCCGAGGAGCGCTCCTTCTTCGAGGCCGAGCGGGAGCGCAAACTCTGGCGGCTGAGAGATGGGGCGAGCTCCAGTGGCTTCCTCACCCCCGAGGGCAGCGTCGTCTCCACTGGCACCAACTACTCGGGGGGCTCGGAGCTCACCGCTGGCTCCAGCTTCTCCCTCGGCTCCCTCACCTACTTACCCGACAAACTGCAGATTGTGAAGCCACTGGAAGGTGAGGGGCAGAGGGGGTGCAGAGGTGCAGGTGCTCTGAGGGTCCAGCACCCCCACCTGAACTCCCCCTGGCTGTGTCCCCCCAGGCTCCGTGACACTCCACCACTGGCAGCAGCTGGCACAGCCCAACCTGGGTGGGATCCTGGTGCCCCGTCCCGGGGTGCTCACCAAAGACTTCAGGCAGCTGGACATCGACCTGGAGGAGGTGTACAGCCTCAATGACCTGGAGGAGGATGATGTGGATGCCAGCTCCTTCCAGCTGCTCCCTACCTCGACACCCGCCAAAGCCAAGGAGCGCCCCAGGGGTGAGCGTGGGGTGAGGGGACCGTGAGGACGCAGCTCCCGCAATGCTCCTGTCTTTCCGTCGCAGCTGCCCCTCGCCTCCCGCCCTGCTCTCCCCTCTCGCAGCAGCCTGTCCCTGCCACCCCGCTGTCCCCACGGGGATGCTCCGCCTGCAGCTGCGCAAGGGCCGTTCTCGAGCAGCCCCGGCGGGATGAGCCCTCGCCATCACCCTGGCGAGCCCCTGCCGCCCCTCGGCTGCCTGGAAGGGGCAGATCTGGGACAGACGGCATCTCCTGGTCCCACCTGTGCTCGCTGCCCCCTCTGAGCAGGCACCAGACCTCAGTTGCTGCTGGAGCTGTGCCCTGTGCATGGAGCTTCCAGCCCAGCTTTGGCTGTCCTGCCTGTCCTCCGTCGTGCCCTCCACCTGTGTCCTGCCCCCTCCCCATTGACCCCTTGTCTCCTGTCCCTTCCAGTGTTCCTCTCTGTTAACAACCTCCCCCAGACCCCGTCTACCTTCACCATCACCACCTGCCACATCCTCCACCCCACCACTGCGATCACCACGGTGACACCCAGGTAAGGCGCGTGGCCCCCGCCGCCTGCGCTGCCAGCACCAGCCCCCGGCCCCGCTGTGCCCCCCCAGCTCTCTCCTCCTCGCCACATGCCTGGCTCCCTGCAGCTCGAGGAACTGGCAGCCCCCGATGCTCTGAGAGGTGCCAGCATTACAAACATCCCCAAATTTGGCTGCTGGGGTGTCTGTGTGCCCGGGGCTGGGACCAGGCCCCCTCCTCTGCACTGCAGCACCCTGATGGTGGGATCCCCTGGGATCGCCCAGGGGAGCAGCACCTCGGGCACAGAGCTCCTGGCACTCTGGGGGACAGACAGCTTTCCTTCCTCCACACTTGGGCAGCAGCCAGGAGCTTTTCCCAGCCGGGTGCTGGGCTGACCCTTCATTAATGAGCACTGGTGATTAGCCCTAATGAGCTCCCCCAAGGCTCGCTGGGGGTTGCTGTGAGCTGGAGTTCACTGTCAGACAAAACGCTGGTGTCTGGAAATGCTCGTGGAGCAGTGGCTGTGCCCCAATCTCTCCTGGCTGCTGAGGAGCAGCCCCCAGCACTCTGCTGTGAGCTTGGGGTTGCTTGAGCAGTTTGCAGCACAGGAGGCTCCTGTAGCCACGGCCCATTAGGTGAAGGAGGAAAGGGGGTCCTGCTCTGCCCGTGGTCCTGCCTGGCCCCTTCAGCAGCATCCTCCAGGCCAGGGCCCCCCAACTGATCCCCACTTCTGCTCTCTCTTCTCCTCCAGTCTGTATCATGCCGTCGTGCCTTCTTGTGGGCCCTTTGAGGGGCTGAGCCTCAGCAGCCCCTCACCAGAACAAACTCCCCCCACACTGGCGCTTGGCCCTGGACCCCCGAGCACCCCCATGGGACTCTTCAGGCTCTTGCTGGGGCACGATTCCCACTTGGCACCCAGGACTGGATCATGGTGGGCCCCCTCACTCCACTCCCAGGACCCTCAGAATTCGGAGCCCCAGCCTTCCCCTGGGCCCAGGGGTCAGGATGGACCTGCACCCAGGAGCAGCATCTTCAGCTGGAACCTGGTGGAGAAGCTACAGCGCTTGGGGCTGGACAAAGTGGTGGCCAGAGGGGAGATGTCCCACACCCGGCCAGGGCCCAGAGGGGCCCAGGGCACACAGAAGTGATGCTGCTGCAGAGCCCCCAGGCTCAGGGTGAGACACATCCTCTTCCTTACCCATCCATGGGGGAATGGAGACAGGACAAGCTTCTGCCTCAGCTCCTGGTGCTGCCCCAGGTCCGTCAGCGCTCCTGGCACCAGCACTGGGGGGCTTTGCCCTGGCTGCAAGGACAGAACCCAGCACTGCTCCCCATGATGGGGGTAGACGGGGTGCTGGCTGACCCCATCCCTGCTGGCGATGATGGACCCTTCACAGGAGCCAATTTCTGGCAATAAAAACTGTTCCTGCTTCTGCTGAGCCTGTCTGCGGAGCGAGGGGCAGCTTGGCCCTTTGGGGCTGTCCAGATGCTGCAGCGAAGGGCAACGCTCGGTCTGGGCTCAGGTGGGTCCTGGGGGAACCTGCTGGGTCCAGGGGAAGACCCCTGAACCCTGGCTGGGCCCCTGGCCTGCACCTGGACTGGACTGGCTTTTAAGGGGATTGGTGGTTTAACTCTTTCCTGCCCACTGAGTAGCAATAGTAGCAGCACCCTCAGCTTGGGATGTTTCTGGGGGTGCAGCTGTTGCTCCCCCCAGCTGTGTCCCTCCCTCCAAGCTGTGCCCCAACCCCTGGAAAATAAATGTGAATTCACAGAGCAGCTCGTGTATGCTGTGTCTCCTGCCACGTTCTGTGTTGGCTGCTGTGAGCAGCTCTGTTTCTGCCCTGTGCAACCCTGTGGGGCTGGGGGCAAATCTCTGCTGCCCACCCTCCCAGGCTCCCCCCAGCACAGCCCGGAGTGCAGAGACTGTAGTGCCAGAGTTTTATTGTGGTAAAGGACACACACTGAGCTCTGCTTGGCCAGTCCAGCCCAGTGGCTACGCAGCACCGGCCTCGTCCTCAGCACTGCGGCGGCCAAAGTCCATCCAGTCGGGGTAGTAGTGGTCGTGCAAAGCCTCCATCCCCTCGTCCCCATGCACAAAGGCCTTGTGCTTGTTCAGCTCTGCCAGGGCAAAGGCAGCAGTTAGAGCTGGCACAGGGGCCAGGCTGTGCCCCCCGAGGGCTGCCCACACTGAGCTCCCCGGTACCTGTGAGGATGTGAGGCAGGAACTGGGACAAGAGGTGCTGCTGCTCCTGGGACAGGTACTGGGGCCAGTCCCGCCGGACCAGGCTGGCGGGGGGCTGCTGGGGGTCCCCCATGGTGCCTGGTGCCTCTGCTGCTGGCCGGCACTGGCAGGCGGTCACTGCGAGGGCGAGGAGGAGGCCGAGGCACAGCGTCACCTTCATGGCTGGGGAGAGACTGAACAGGGCAGGGGAAGTGGGGGAGCTGCAGCCCCTGAACTGGGACATGCTCAGCCTGTGCTGAGGGTGGCCTGGGCATTCAGCCTCAGGCCGTGGCCAGTTCTGTCCCTCCCTGTGGGTCCCCAAGTCCCCTCCATCCCTTCCATCTTCTCCCCAAGTCTTCTCCATCCCTCTCTCCTGGCTGGTCCCCATTTGTCCTGGAATAAGAGTCAAGGCAGAGGGATCCGTAAGGATTGTGTCCCACTCCTTGCAAGGATACTGAAAACAAAAGCACATGGCTGAGAGCATCATCCAGATCCTCCTTGAACTCCAGCAGTTGGGGAGCAGGGTTCCCATCCCCAGGGTACAGTGAAGCCCCAGGTCCCCTCTGTCCCTCCCAGTGTGTCTCCAAGTTGCTTTGTCCCTCCCATCTGCTCTTCAAGTTTTCTCCATCTCTCTCTCCTAGCTGGTCCCCAAGTCACCTCTGGACAGCGCCAGAGCCCTGTGAGACTCACCTGTGGCTTCTGGGGCTCAGCAGGGTGTCCTGGTGGGTGTCCCGGTGGGTGTCTCAGTCTCACCCCAGCTCAGCCCTGCTTTTAAAGGCACTGCCGGGGCTGCCACACCCCAGGGCAGCTCCACACACATCCACCCACCCCCGGGGGGGCCCTCGGGCAGCTGTGCGCGCTCACAGACACCCAGAGACAGACACACAGCACACAGACACACGGCCTGAGTCACATCCAAATGCACACCTACACAGGGACACACGTGTCCACATTCACTCCTAGCTGCACATGCACACAGGTCTGGCTGGCTGTGGACATACATGAACACAAATCCAGCTGCAGCTACCAGGGCACAGTGCCTTGGCTGCACGTTTGTACAGACCAGGCCAGCTCTGTGTGCAGCTGAACATGCAGGGGCACACACCCCTGGTACCCCCACAGCCACACACACAGTTAGAAACATTTACACAGAGTCCCGATGATTCCTACACACACACACTAGTGCAGGTATTTATTTAGGTGGGTACTGTTATTGTATGATACTATATGCACTATTATTATTTTTATTTTTATTATTATTATTATTATTACTATTATTACTATTTTATAATAGCCACCATACAGTTTCATACAGTATAATACACTGCAACGGTGTGTATATATATAGGTACATATACATGTACAAATAATACAGTATAATATATAACATTCTATACATATAAAATACAGATAATATATAAGGTATACAGTTCTAACAGGCAACATGGCTCATGCATCCATGTAAACACATAGGTACACATGAGCACAGATACACAGCTGTAGGCATGGACACGTGTGCACATGTGTGTGTTGATCTGGATGATGACTCCACAGGGGAATTGTATGCCATGGAGTGATGGAGGGTGGGTGCAGTGGGATGGATGCATAAGGAATACCATGACGTATCTCTCTTTCTAGAACATCTATCCATACATATATGCAGTTTTGGAGGTTTTTCCTAACCTAAATGATTCTGGGATTATGTATATATATATAAATATACATATATTTGTAGACATATATCTAAATGTGTACACATTCATACATAATGCAAATACATACATACATATCTATAAATACAGATATAGATGCATGTATCTATAGAAACACACAGGTATCTGTGCTTAAACAAGCCTGTGTGTATACACAGCTGTATTTCATGAGCACAGCTGTATCTGTGTGTCTGTGCACACACATGGCTGTACCCACACACCGACACCCAGCTGTGTGTACACGTTTGTAACACGTGTTGTGCCACAAGGGCTCTGTGTCCCCGGGGTTTGGGGGTTGCACAGACCTGGCGGGCTGTGTCTGTGTGTGCGTGAGGCCCCCCACCAGGACACAGGCCCTGCAACCGCCCATTCTGCAGCTCTTCATCTCTCCCTGTACCCTGAGAAGTTGTGGGGTGTGGTGGAAGGAGTGGGCCCTGCTCTCTGTCAGAGCCCCCCAGAGATCCTTGTCTGTCTCCACCCACTCCCTCGTTGGATATCGACGGTTCCTGCTGCCTGTATTGACCCCCCATCAGTGTATTTGTAGAGACCATTTGTCTCCCTCCTTCAATAAACGCCATGAACAACATCATGGGCTGGGGCATGTCACTGTCCTGTGTGCCCCCTGCGCTCCCAACGAGCCGTGTCAGTGCTCCTCAAACACCCCCAAAACAAATGGGCTTTGGATGGCCGGAAGGCAGCGGCGCCCAGCTCCCCGCGGCCATCGATTGCTCGCTCCACCGAGCACATTGCACAAGGAACAAACAAATTGTTTTCCAATTTCTGGGTTTTAATGGCTCAATCTGGACCAAATGAGCCATCACAGTGATGGGGACACAGCGGCCGCTCCCTGCAGGGCCATGGGTTTGGCATCACCTTGACGCAGGTTCGCCGCTGGACCCGTGGGCACTCGGGCTGGGTCCTTCTCCGGGTGGACAAAGGCCAAGCTGGAGGATGGACCAAGCACCCCCTCACCCCTGCCTTGATGGGGCTGGCTGTCCTGGCAGTGGCCAAATCTGTAGGCAACCTGGCAAAACCAGTGGGGAGAAATCCAGGCTGGATGTGCTCCAGCATGGGGGGCACGGGAATCCTTGGCACAGCAGCAGCAGAATAGAGCAGGCTGTGGGCACAAACACACCCTGGTGTGAGTGCTGGCCTTGGCGCTGCCAGCACCTGCTCCTCGAGATATGGGCAGGCTGGAGGTCACTCCCAGGTGCAGGCAGAGCTGGAGGTCACTCCCAGGTGCAGGCAGGGCTGGAGGTCAGCTGCCTCCTCGGTGCACTCTCAGCTGCTTTGCATGATTGCAGCAATTTGGTTTCCAAGAGCAAAGTCTCCCTGGGAAAGTGACAGTGAACTCAGTGCTCCTGAGCAGCACGTGGGAGATGGGGGTCATTGAGGCAGGGGATGAAGAGCTGTGACCTTCTCTGGGGGCTGCCAGGGTGACCAGGGTAGGGGCAGCCTCCCAGGACACTTGAGCCCCCCTGCTGCAGGACAGACGGGCTGGGGGCAATGGCAGGGAAAACCAGGGATTTCCTGTGCACTCCTAGGCATTTCCATGCATTTCACGTTGCTCTTGTGCAGGAGGCACCTGCCAGCCCCCAGAACCATTGCTGCCCCCAACCAGTGCATTTTACTGAGATTTCCTTCTTGCTTGTTGAGCTCAGAAAGTAAAGATGGCACTCAGCCCCTGACCTGTGGCAGCGCCTGACCCGGGTGGCAGCTCCTCCCCGTCCTCCCCAGAGCAGCATTCGGGAAGCAGAAGTGCTGACCCTGTCCCGGCACTTACAGGAACACAACCAGCACAGGAGCCGGCTCGAAGGTTACAGAGGCCGGGTAGGGAGTGACTCAGCACCCACCCACTCCTCGGCTTTCCCTCAGCTCCAGGCAGGAGCAGCAGCGAGAGCACCAAGAGAATTCAGCTTCCTCTTCCTGCACTGGGCCACAGTGCGGGACAACCCCCAGGGCCCCAAGGAGCCCTAGAGCAGGGAATCCCACCGGACCCCTGAGCACTGAGGCCACAGCATTGATGGCAAGAGGAGAAGGTGCTTTGGTGGCTGGGAGCCATGGAACCCACCACGCACAGGCTTTTGAAAACCAGTTTTATTTAAATAAGACGTCAAATACATTACAACAAAACATTAGAAATGAAACCAAAGCGGTGTTACTGGACAGGGTGTGAGGCAGCAGAGCTACTGCCACAAGGCTCTGCAGCTCCAGCTACAGGGATGCTCCTCATGTTAGTCCAACATTGAGCCCTTGTCACAAGTTTAACTCATGGGACAGTTCCTTCACGTGCCTGGTACCTCGGGGCTCACAGGGACCAGCACCTGAACTGCTGCCATTGGCCTCCAGGTCACTCTTCTGCATCTCCATCCAAACCAGGCTTCCCCAAATCCCTCTGCCTCCGGGAGCCAGCACTGCCCAGAGGGACGGCGCTGTGTCCCTGTGCCACGGCACGGGGCCTCGCACCAGGCAGGACACAATTCCCCTCCGTCAGGATGGAAGCGCAGCTGGACTGAGGAGCCATCAGGACAGGCCGAGTCCCTGGGCTTAGCCGGGAACAGCTGGAACCTTTGGCTTCAGGCTGGATGGTGCCACCGCCCGCGTTACCTCTGGGAAATGAGGGACAGCCAGACGAGATAGCATGGGCTCGTGTCAGTTTATTACATCACCAATTACAACAGTCCAGACTCAACAGTGGACCCAAGATCGTTACATTACACAAACCGGCTGGTTTTAAACTTATGACAAGGGACAGGTGGGAATTTCATGGTAAGGAAATCTTGCATAAAGCTCCAGTGGCCCACAGGCACTTAAAACCCATGGACTTTCAGCTGGTCGTCTTTAGCCAGTCCAATCTGCAAGACAGAAAACGCATTCACAGCATGGAGTGACGCCTCTGCACATCTGAACGCTGCCCACACCCAGGGACCTGTGTGCATTTAACAAACTCATGCTCATTTTAGCGAGCAGCAGGCTGAAGATGTCCTACCTCCACGAGGAACTGGCAAATGTTCTTGCGCTGGTCACCCTGCAACTGAATCACTTCTCCATACTCGGGGTGCTCAATTACAGTACCATTGCAGGCAAATTTCTGCACCAAAGACACAAAAACCTCCTTAGCACCATATAAACATCCCCGCTGGGCGCGGCTGCTGCTCTCCCAGGCCCGAAGCCCTACCTTCTTGAAGGCCTTCACCAGTTTCTTTTTATCGTAGTCATCCGCGATGCCCTGGACTGTGGTGAGGGTCTTCCTGCCGTTGCGCTGCTGGATCCTTATATGGATGTAGTCCTCAGTGCCGGCCGGGAGCAGGTCATCACCCTTACTTGCATCCGCAAAGGGGTCTGCGGGGAGCGCCGTCAGGCCCCGCCCCCGCCGCCACGCCATTGG
>VXAC01002675.1:251235-348781 GCA_013399225.1 Rhipidura dahli | reverse complement strand
CAAAATACTCCCGTGACCCCCAAAATCCCCCTGGGACACCCACCCGCCACCCCGAGACCTACAAAATACCCCCATGAACCGCTAAATACTCCCCGGGACCACTCAAACACCTCCAAATCCCCTTGGGACTCCCCCTCAAAGAACAGGGTAGCCCCCGAAACCCTCACGGGGACCCCAAATCCCCTCCAGCCCTCGCAAATTTTCTTGGGACCCTCCAGTTCTCCCCAGAATACCCTTGACCCCCCCTCAAAACCTCTCCAGGACCCGCCAACTTCCGCGGGAGTCCCCAGAACCCCCCAACCCCTCCTCCACTTCCTTAAAATCTCCTTGGGGCCCTCTAACGCCCTCCAAAATCCCCTTGGGAACCTCAAAAGACTGAACCCCTTTCCTGCAGGCCGCTCGCTGACCCCTCACTGGCCACCCACTGTCCGGCCGTGGTGACCATCACCCTCGCGATGGCCGCGGCAGCCGGGGCCAGCCGGGCGCAGTTTGCCCGTTCCCGTCCGGCCCGGCGTCCCGGCGCTGCCCGGGGCTGAGCAGAGCCGCCCGGGGCTCCGGTGGGCACTCCGGGTGTCATCCCTGCCGCCCGTGCGTGTGGAGAGGCCGCAGGTGGGGCGGGGGTCGCTTCGTGTCCCGGTGTCAGGAGCCCGCAGCGAGCCCGGGGTGACGCCGCTGTGCCCAGGGTGCCAGGGGGGCACTCCCGGCCCGGGCTGGCCTCGCAGAGCCCGGCACAGCCTGGTCACCACCCCGCAACCGAGGTGCTGCGGGCACGGCTCCTGCTGCAGCTGCGGCCTGGGAACGCTCAGAGCTCGCCTGGGGATGTGGGTTCGTTCCCGGGGGGTTGTCACCGGCTGTCCCCACGGTGGCACCGCAGCTGCAGCGTGCAGGGAGCCGTGTGCTGATGGAGAGGAGGGTGCTGCTGCCAGGCTGCTGGCGGGGAGATGCTCGGAGGACACACAGTTCTGGGGCTCTGCTGCCAAAGGGAAACGCTAAAGGTGTCACCAGAATCTGACAGGAAAGGAAGGTTTTTCTCTTTAAATGAGTGAAATGAGCACCCTGGCACTTACTGCACCTCGGCTCAGTCTGTCAGGCCTTGGCAAACCTCAGCCTGTGCAGGGTGAGCTCAGGTCCTTTTGCTGTCTGTCGTGAACGCTGCCCCATCCCAGCCTGGCTCCCGGGGATCCCAAAGGTTTGGCTGGGTCAGGACATCCCAGTAACCCCAGTCATGGTGCTTGGGAAGGGACAGTCCCTGCCCTTTTCTCATGAGAGACAGAGGTGTTCTTAGGGAGTCAGCTCAGGAGGGCAGTGAGCCCAAAGGGACCCAAAGCAGGGTCAGTGGGAATTGGTGCTCTCAGGTTTAACCCTGCTCCTGAGTCCTAATTTTAGGGTCTGGAGCCTGGCTCACAGTGTTTGGATTGAGCTGCTAAACACGGACATTCCATGGCTTTCCCAGTGCTGCCGTGGATAAACCCCCAAACTGGAGGGTGTTTCCCTGCTGTGGCTCAGCACAGCACAGGGACTGCTGGCACAGGAACATCACATCCCCCTCGGAGACGTGGTATGGCTGCTAAAAATACCCTGAGACTCCCGATACGAAGGACAGTAAATCTCTGACAATTAATGGGGTCAAAAGCCACGCAGATCCAGCCGGAGCGTGAGCTCTCCTCTGGGAGTGGGTTTGAGCTGCCCACGGAGTGGGAACATCACCCTGGCAAGGCCTGAGCCTGCTGGGCTGAGGATCCTTTATCTGGAGCTCCTCAGCTCCATGTGGATCCCCTGCAGCCCCAGCTCCCTGTGTAGGTGTTCCTGCCCCGCTTCGGAGCCATCTCAGAAGCACGACGTGGGTTTGACAGGTTATTGGCAGCTGGGTGTGCTGCCATCTGCGGCTCTGGCAGACGCTGCACGGGTCGGATGTTGCATCATTCTTGGGGCTTTTATTTAAGATAAAGGCAAATGATTTCTCCTGCATGGGGCAGAGGGAATTGTTTGCGTTGCTGTATTTGTGTCTCTCAAGCATTTGTCTCTTCTGTGTGTGACAGATCAGCTGGGGAGCTGACTGAAATTTTTATTAGAATGTGAATTTGCTCCATGACCACCATGAACAAGCAGATGGTTGTTCTCTCTCCTCTTTTTCTGATCAGATTTTCCTCCTCTCCCAGAGAAGGAGCTGTCTCTAGCAGCCGCATGGTGGAGTAGCCAGACAGGAGAAGCAATTAGAGGTTTGCACTCCATCTTTCTGCTGGAGGCATTTTCAAGTCTTCACTGTGGCCAAAGGGCTGCTTTTCATATTCAACACCAAACACTCGAGCAGAGCCATCAGTACCTTCAGTCTGATGTCAGCTCTGGGCAGACTGGCCCTGCTGCTGAGCCAGGATACCCCAGAGAGTCAATTTATCCGTGCCACTTCAGATTTGCAGGGTCCACACAGCACATCCTGGTTGTGTCCTCGGCCCTGGGCCCCCAGAGCCTTTGGTCCAACACCAGAAGAGGCGAGTGTGTGTCAGACACCAGAGCTGAACCCATCACTGGTGAGGGCTGAGCATGTCTGGGAAGTGTTAACATCCGATTTTGTTCTGTGAGCAGGATTCAGAGCTGGCAGTCATGAGTGGCTTCGGCTGGGCCCCGCGGCTGAGCCCCTGCACCCTCCTCCCCTCTGCCCGGCCTTGGGTGCCGGTTCCGCCCTGTCCAGCCCGAGGAGGTGCCGCTCCCGGCTCCCCACGAGGTGGCAATGCCGGTCTCCTGCAGGAGCAGCTCGGCAGCTCCGAGCTGATCCGTCTCCTCGTGCCCAGCGCCTGGCAGACCCCTCTATGCCCCCGGGCTGTGCGGGGGCTCCGTGCACCGCAGCCCCGGTGCGTGGGGCCGTGGCCGTGCCAGGGGAACTGCCAGAGGCCGTTCAGGGGCAGCAGGAGGAGCAGAGGGAGCCCAGAGCCGCCTGTGTCCTGTGACACCTGTGCTGTCACTGCTCACTCGAAGGCACTGTAGTCGTGCTGGGGTCTGGGGGTGCTCCTGGAGACCGTTGTGCTCCTTGGCAGCGAGTGGCACACCCTGCGACAAGGAAATGTGCTGNGGGGGGTGGGTCCTGCAGCAGCGGCCCTGGGGCTCCCGGGGGCTCTTGGTGGGTGACCATCCTGTTCTTACTGCAGGTCTCTCTCCCTGTTGGGTCCTGCAAGGCCATTTCACCCTGTGCTCTGAGCTGCAGGGGTCTTGGTGCTACTCCAGTCCACCTGTGAAGTGCAGCAGAATGGAAGGAATCATCCTGGCATTCGGCTTTACTGCTTCTCCCGCAGCTCAGCAATGCCCTCCGGGCTGGGACATTCCTAGAAACCAGCTTTTCTCCTTTAACATCCTTCCTGCAGCCTCTGTGTGACTGCACGGACGGGGATTCAGGATAAGCTGGATGTTTGATGGATATTTGATCCCATTAATCAGTGCGGGCAGCACTGACAGGCGTCAGCCCTGGTGATTAACTTGCTCCTGGAAAGAGCAGCAGGGTGAGCCCGGCTGTCATGGGGCCAGAGGCAGTGCAGGGATTCCCTGATCAGCTCCTACGTTCCCTTTCCTTACACAACTATTCCTGGCATTCACATCTCAAACTCGCAGACCCCGGGGTGTTGCATGAACTGTCCTCTGCTCGCCCACAGCTGGGGCCTGCGGGATGCTCGCTGTGGTCCCGGCTGTCGGACGCTGTGCATGGAGACGGTGGACATGGTGTGACACATTCAGAGGGTCCCGCACGCCTCTCCCCTGCGTGCACAGCAAGGGCCGGCGGTGGGCACATCCCGATTCCTGTCAACCCAGTGACCTCCAGGCACTGACGTGGCCCTGGGCGTGTTACAACCCCTGCGTTTAAGGGTATTTATTCACCCTCCCTCGCAGTGCACAGCTCCCGCTTCCCCTCGCAGGGCCCCCTCCCTCTCTCCCTCCCTCCTGTGACTCCGGCGCTCTCCGCGAGGTGCCAGGAGAGCTCCAAGCACAGGCTGAGCCCGGCCGTGCTGCTGGTGCGGGTGAGCAGGAACAGACCTGGGGCAGATGAGCAGGGCAGACCTGGGACCTGGCTCTGCCCGCACAGCTCTCCCTGCCGGCCCCTGTGCACGAGCGATGGAGCCACTGAGCTCTGTCCCTCCGGGCCGGTGCTGGGGAATTCTCTCAGGGTCTCCGGGATCTTGGAGACCCCGTAGGTCTCCTGCAGAGAAAGAGTGTTGTGCCCCCCACTGCAGCCCCGGCCATTTCCTGAATCATTCCCATGGGTTCTCTCCTCCACCCGTGGGGATTCCCCTGGCCAAGGTCGATGCCCCGTGCAGACATCACTCCCTGCTCACATCACAAGGAATGTATCGAATAAACATCCACCTTGTGGGGGTCACTGGGGTCCGACAGCCCCAGCCCTCAGCTGGGGACTTGGCATCAGCCTGGAGGAAAGCTGACAGAGGAACAGGGATCACAAAGACCAGAAAGGGTGGGAGCAGCTCAGGACAACGGCTCCACTCTCCATCAGACACCTGCAGAACCGCTGGGAGCCCTGGGGAGAGCTGGCCCCTGCTTAGTGATGGGGAGCAGGTCCAGAAGGTTTTCTGCAGTGGAAGGGCCCAGACCAGGCATCGAGGGCACCTGGAAGAGGCATCGAGCAGCTGGGAGAAGGACAGGCACAGCCACGATCCGATTTTCATTCCGTGTCTCCTGATGGATTCAGGAGCTGTCGGCACCAGGCGCAGCCAGCGCGGGGCTGACTCAGAGCCTCGGCATCGGGCTGTGCTGGGAGCACGGATCATCCCTGCACGGCAGCTCTGCCTCCCAGCCCCACACAGGCTGTTTGTACATGCCAGCCAAGCTGCTCCTGCTGCACACGTCCTGCTTTGTCACCTGGGCCATGGGACACAGAACTGCTCCAGTGACACAGAAAGGGGCAAAGGTACCAGGCTCAGCTCCCACAGCTCCCTCGCTGCAGCACGGCTGGGCTGGGCAACACAGCCAAGGAGCAGGCTGGGACATGGGATCCAGCTGGGGACATAACTCATCTGCCACTGCTGCCCTACATGGCTCCGGCCCTGCTCCATCCATTCTCAATGCCCCAGCCCTGGAAGTGTTCAAGGCCAGGTTGAAGGAGCTTAGAGCAACCTCATCTAGTGGAAGGTGTCCCTGCCAATGGCAGGAGTTGGAACTGGATGAGCTTCAAGGTCTCTTTCAACCAAAACCCCTTTGGGATTCCATGATTCTATGATCTGTCTGGGCAGTGCAATGCAGTTGTCCTGCCCTGCAGCCCCCTGCTTTCATCTTGCCCTTCCACTCTGTCTGAGCCAGGCAGGTCCTCTCCATTCTGCTGCATGCCAGGGAGAGAATTTGGGCCATGGAGAGACACTAAGATGAATCTTTGCTGGAATTTTGTGTGCCAGGCAGGGCCCTCCTGAGCTGTGCTTCTGGCATGTGCCAGCTCACCACCAGCACCAACACTGGCAACATCTCTGGATACAGGATGGGTGCATGTGGGCCCTTTCCTGCCATGGTGGGTGCCCAGCAGTGGGAATAACCTGAATGCACTGGAAAGCACAGTGACACCCTCCTCCCAGGTGCCCTGACTCCGGCCCCGTGCTGCCAATGCTGCCTGGCACAATGGAATCACAGCAGAGTCCCCTGTCATGGCACAGCAAGGGCAGAGGGTACGAGCCTTACTGAGCAGCTCTCCATGTCCAGGGGCTCTGAGGAACATGAGAGGAGCAGCCCCAGCCCATGGGAAGAGCAGCCCCTGCCCTCCCCGGACAATCAGTGCCCACTGTGCACTGCTTCCGTGCTCCTCAGCTCCTGCCAAGGGAAGGACCAGCCTGGCTGCCAGACAGTTCAGGCAATTGATCCATGGTGTGACAGGGGGTGCACACCAGGCTGAATCCACCACCTGCTGATCCGGGGGTAAGGGCTGGGAGATTTTTTTGGGTAACAGCAGCAGAAATGGTGAGCACAGGGCAGAGCTGTCCCCACTCTGCTGACTCGAGCAGAGAGAGGGGCAGGTCAGGCCGAACACCTTGGTCAGCAGCTGCCTCACTCCAGTTCGTATTTCACTTACGAGGCAAAACCTGTGCGGGGTGTGAGCAGGTCCCCACGCAGCTCCAGCCGCAGCCCGGCCCCTTCCCTGCCCCGAGGCTAGGCACACTCATCGCCGCCTACACCAACTCCCCGAGGGCCAAACACTGGCCGTGGGCCAGCGCTCCTTCCCGCACGCTGCCAGCCCCAGCCCAGCCCAGCTGCCCGTCCCGGCATGATGCTGGCACTGCAGGGATTTGCCTCTTACAAAACACTTGGCCGTGGCACTCCCTTCCTGGGAGCTGGAGCTGGGAGCAGGGGGCTGGGATGGCCACACTCAGGGGTCCCAGTGCCCCTGTTCCCAAAGCCTAATCAGGCACTGGGATAGGCTGGCCAGGGAAGGGCACAGGTTGCAGCAACAGAGGACACTCGAGGGGACACCAGCCCCTGGAGTGCTCAAGGTCCTTCAAAGCCACAGCTCGTGTTTGCTGCCATGTTGTGCAGCTGCCAAGCCCCCTGTGCCTGCTTGCACTGCTGGGGCTCCCCTGGCATCCCGAAGGTGCAGGAGCAGTGTGTTTATCCCAGAGCTGCCTGGCCCCTTATCTCGGTATCCAGTGAGTGCCAGCCTGGCAGGGGGACAGGGAAACCTCAGCAGGCAGGGTTTACACCCTTGGGGGTGTAAAACCACTCGGCAACAGCCCCTTCTTTTGGTGATGAGATGTCAGGGACCCCTAAGCAGAGGCATTTCCATGGAACAACACTGCTCAGCTGCTGTGTGCATGGCCTTCCTGGCAGCCACTGTACTCACACCCCCTGGCATGGAGCTTCCTGGGAAAACCAGGTCAAGATGGAGCCTTTCAGCATGTGGCTCTGCTGCAGGTTTTGCTGTGCTTGTGCCACAGGCTCAGTGGTGCACTTGCCAGAGGCAGAGCCACAGTGGCTGAACTGGCATGAGGCAGGACGGGCTGGCAGATCAAGTGGGTTTTGAGGGCACAGGGAAACTCAGGGCTTGGGTGCCAGGGCTAATATTGGCCCTGAAGCTGTGTGGATAAATATTGGCCCTGAACCCCCAAACCTTACAGCAGCTTCTCACCAGGCTGGGCCCAGGTTTTGTTTGAACCCCATAGGGTTGAGATCAGAGGTGGGCACTGCCTGGCTCCTGGGTCCCCAACTGCCCCCCTGCTCCAGGGCAGACTCTGGCTGCATTTCTCCTTTTTCCTTCACTCCTGAACTAGAAGCAGGAATTAAACTCCCCACCAGAGCCTTCCCTGCTCAGGGGCTCTTTCTGAGCCCGTCAGCCTCGCTGAAAACAAACATGACACAGGGAACAAGGGCTGCCCAGTGGCCCCCAGCACACAGCCCCAGGGCAGGAGACCCTCAGGCTGGGAGTGCTGGGCTGAGCTGCAGGCGTGTCACCGGCGTTGTTTTGGCCGCCAGAGCAGCGTCCCTGCCGCGGCTTGTCCCCACGCCCAGCGCTGGGCTGTGATTAGCGAGGCGGGTCCTGCCCGCGTTCCCATCTCCGCGTCAGCGCCGCCGCCCTCGCGGGCGCTGCCAGGCGGTGCCCGCAGCCAGGTGTGCCCCAGCCAGGTGTGCCCCAGCCAGGTGTGCCGCCCCGCCGCCGCGGTGCCAAATAAGGAAAGCGCCCGCTCCCTTCTGCTTGCAAAACACTTTGGACCTGGTGCTCTGCTGACGCCGCCTGTTCCCAGCAGCTCCTGGGGTGTGCTGGAGGCTGAAGTGGCCCCTCTTTCCCTTGCTGGGCTGCAGCCGAGAGCCCCGGGACCCTGCAAAGACGATGCTCTGAACCCCCACAGCACTGGTGTCCCAGTGCCCTGTCAGCAACACAAGGGACAAAGAGAGGGGACACAGGCAGACCCACAGTGCAAATTTGGTCAGCCCTGGCCATGGGACTCACATCCCGTGCATGGAGCTTGACTCCCAGGCCCAGGACATGAAGGAGCTGCTGGCTGGCTGGCAGTGCTGGTGCTGTGCCATGTGCCACGCTGGCCTGGCTGGGGTGACCTGTGTCTCTGGTGCTGCCAGTGAGCTACGGAGCGGCACCAGGCACAGACCTGCACTGCCATCAAGGCTCACATCCCTGCCACAGCTGCTGCCGTGCCACAGCCTCCTCTGGCCAGGGGCAGTGGCAGGACACCAGTTCAGCCTCCCAGTGATCCCACAGCGGGGTCACCAGCACAGGGTGGGAAACACAGCGGCGGCTGGAGGAGGAGGCAGGAGGCTCTGGCAAAGCTGGTTCAGGAACTGGCTGCCTGTGTCTCTCCATGTGCACGGGTGACAGGGATAGGCTCAGGACACACGGATCTCAGGTCTTTCCCAGTTGGTTAAGCATTTGGGATGGACAGAACGTGTCCAAGGGGTCGGCAGGTCCAGCCCTGTCTGTAATTTGGGAAGGCTGTGTGCCAGCTGTGGGTGACAGGAGTGCCCTGAGCAGATATGGCTCCTCATTCAGTGAGTCCCACTGAACCCCCCCCAGTTCCTCACAATGCCCTGAGTCAAAGCCCCAGGTCCCGGGCAGTCACTGGGGAGATTTCCCCAGCCAAAGCAAAGGTAAAGGCTCCAGCTGAAGAGCCTGACTGGCCACCAATGTGACTCCAATCTCCTGGGGACATTGATGCAAACCCCCCTCAGCTTCCAGTCACCACAACCACCCACTCTGACCCCCAGGGAAGGGTGGTCAGACCCCAGCTGTGCTGGGCACTGAGCGGCACTGACCCCACACAGGGAAAGAAGGCATCAGCACCCTGGCCTGCGGGAGCTCTTGGGACAGCAGGAGAGGTGTCGGGGCTCTCTGCAGAGAAACAAAGCCAAAATGGGGCTGGCAGGAGCCCCCCAGTCCCACTGGGCTCCCTGGGCAGGGCTGCGGCTGGGCCACGCAGGTGGAAAGTTATTTCTCAGGAACTGGCTGATGGTGAAAGTTCTTTCCCAGGCGTGGCCCAAAAGGAATGTGAATCTTCTGAAGTCTTCACCTCCCCTGTAATTACTGTCAGACAAGTTTCAGCTTGGAGCTGGGCCGCCCCAGCCCCGGGCGTGGGAGGGAGGGGATGACGCACCTGGCCTGTCCCTGCAGCGCACATGTCCCCTCCTGCCCCAGGAATGCATCCCATGACTCACGGGGACCGCGGGGGCAGCGAGGCGGACAGTGTGGAGGGGAGCACCCACAGTCGGGGTGCTGAGTGGGTGCACACTACTGGGCTCATGCAGGTGTGGGGTCCTGTGTTCTCCAGCCCGGACATCCCATGGGGAGACTGAACACCCCGACACTGCTCCCCCCCAGGGGACAGAGCCTTGTCTGTGCTGGGATCCCAGTGGTGTCCCAGTCCCACGGTCTCAGCAGACCCAGACGAAAGGTGCTTCCCTGACTCTGTGAGGGATCTGACCATGCAGGGCACGGCTGATCTGGTCTGTGCCCCTGGTGTCCCTCACCCTGACCAATTCCTCAGAGATCATCCCTGGGACATTGTCATTGGGCCAGTGGACATATTCCTGGCAGCGGTGGGCCAGCAGATTCCAAAGGGTCATGGGGCTATCAAAAGTGAGAGCCATTGCACAGGACTGACAAGGTCTGACCCATCTCAGCGGGGCCTGTGCAGCTGGAGCTGGAGCGGGAGCTGGGGTGGGAGCTGGAGCAGTGCACAGTGGCATTTCAGGGCCAGGGGCTGGGGGCATCCCCAGGGGGGATCACTCAGGAATGAGCCCTGCACGGTTCCCGCACGTCACAACCGGGGCTCTCACCCTTGTGCTGTGCACCTGGGCGTCGGTCACAGGCACGGGGCTGCAGCAGAGCAGGGTCGGCACTGCCAAGGCCCGTGTTCCCCGGCAGTGCCCGATGCCGGCGGGACTCTCCCCGTAGCCTGTGTGTGGGGAGCAGCCACGGGTGCGCGTCAGAACTTGGCACGCCAGGCGAGCACACGAATATGCCCACCGTACACACCTGCTCACGCTCTTCTCCTCCCCTCTACGTCCTCCCCGGCTCTGCGGCTGCGGCACCGGGGGCTGCCCGCCCTGCTGGGGAACTGAGGCGCTGCTGGGGCGCGGGGAGCTGCGCGGGCAGGATGCAGGCAGGGATCGGCTGCCCACAGGACACCTCTGCACAGCCCTGCACACTTTCGTACCACCCCCCCAGCGCAACCCAGAACCTTCCTGCACCCCCTGCACACCCCAGTACCCCCCCACACCTCTGCACACCCCAGTACTCCCCAGCGCACCCCAGCAGCCCTGCACACCCCAGAACTGCTCAGCACCCCTCGCTGCACTCCCGTCCCGTCCCCGCCGCGCTCCGCCCGTCCCGCCGCACCCCCCGCTGCCAGCAGGGGGAGCCCGTGCGCAGCGATCGCGCCCCCGGGCACCGCCCGGCGCTGCCGGCGCGTCCCGCCCGCTCCTACCGGGACCCCCGGCTCCTCTCGCTCCCACCGGGTCGCCCGGCTCCTCCCGGCCCCACGGGGTAACCCCCGATCCTTCTGCTCCCACCGGGTACCCCCGGATCCCAACTGGTCCCACCGGTTGCCTCCGGGACCCCCGGATCCTTCCGCTTCCCCCGGTCTCAGAGGGTCCCTTCGGATCCCCCCGCTCCCCAGGGGCCCCACCGGGTCCCTCTGCACCAGCCCACAGCGTAGAGCGGGATCCCAGCACCGGTCTCTGGGGCAGGTCCCAGCCCAGCTGTCCAGCTGCAGTCCGATCAGACCCCGGATCCCCGCGGGGTGGGGGACATCGGTATCACAGGGGCATCGGGATCACCAGCACCACTGGGACTACTGAGCAACCAGGGCATGGGAACCATTGGGACCATCAGTACCACCAGGACCATCGGGACACCGGGACCTTTGGCACCACCGGGGCTCCCACCATTCGGTTGTGCCTGAGAGCCTCAGCCCAGCCCTGGTGGTGCAGAACCACATCCACTCACTGAGAAGGGTATGGAGTTTATCCCAAGCACTCCCTGGTCCCGCAGCACTGGGCTGAGCCAGAGGATAGGATTAACAGAATAATAACAGAGGCAAAGCTGATTACGGAGCTACAGCACGTAATTACTGTTACGTATCAGAGAATCCGCCGCGCTCCGGGCGAGAGCGGGGCCAGCATGTGCCAGGTCTGGGCAAGCCATCGCCTCCTGCCAGACACAGCTGATGGGCCTTGGCTCTGCACTCCCAACTCGTGTTCAGAAAATCATTAGTGTCATTAGAGCTCCAGGGTGGAGCAGTGGCCCGTGGCCAGGAGTGCCTTGGGCATGGCAAGGGAGCAGGAGCGGGAATGGGGTCCTGAGAGGGGCTTTAGCAGGGCTGCGGGTGGGGGCCTCAGGTCCTTGGAGGGAGCCGGGGAGGGATGGGGAAGGTTTATTGCCAGGGGCCTCTGGTAGGCACCGACTGTTTCAGTCTTGTTAATGACTCCATAAAACTCCCTGCCAAGTACATATTAACGAGTAGCCAAGTCATTACCATCGTGTGGGAAGCGACAGCGCAGCCTGGTTACAGGGACTGCTCTGGGGTACATCTCCCCAGCACAAGGGCTGGGCAGCCCCTTGCCCTCCCAGCAGCTGTGGTGGTCTCCTGGGAGCATGGCCCCATCGTCCCCTCAAGTGCACAAGGTGACGAGGCCCTGCTGCACCAGGGCCATGGCACAGCCTCACAGGCAACACCTGCCACAACCATCAGTGCTTGAGGAGCAAGAGACAGGGAGGGCAAGGGAGATCCAGAACACACAGCAGTGTCAGTCCTACCTGAGGGGCCAGGCCACAGCCCTCTTCCAGAGGGGACTGAGCCCAGAGCTGGGGTCCCACTGAGGAGGAGCTGGAAATCACAGTCTGTGGGGGCTGTTTCCATTGCTCCTGCCCATCCTCCTGGTCATCGGGGCTGTGCTGCTGGGAAGGGTCTGCATGGGGCCAAGACAAGGCCTGGATGCAGGAGGGCACTAAGTGCCAGCAGAGGCTCCTGTGGAGAAGTCACAGGGCTGATGTCACCACCAACAGGTTTGTTACATCCCCCTGGGGTCCTTTGGCATGACTGGCCTCACCCCAGAATGGGGATTAAATCGTGATTCCCTTCTGTGAGCCAGAAGTGTCCCCAGGCCAATGCTGGTACCTGCCTCACCCCACCACCAACGTCACGGGTGTCCCAAGCTGGGATTCCCACTGGCTGAAGACCTTGCCCTGGGGGTGCAGCAGGTGTGGATGCAGGATGAATGTGGGAGCCGCTGTTTGTTGCCCACAGTCAGCAGAATGTACGTGTGACTCGCTGCCGGCTCTGCCGTACTCAGTGAGGGGAGAGGAATGAGCAGACAGGGTGTGATCATATTGCCACACTGAAGAATGAGACATGAGAAAATGCAAGAGCTGCTGCTATCAGGAAAACAGATGCTGAAAAACTAACGTGGGAAACTCCAAAGGTTGGAGTTTGCCGTGGAGACAGCTGAAGCAATTCCTGGTGGCTTGGGACCTTGGCTCTGCCCAGACATACAAATATTCTGTCTGAGTAAAACAAACACAGGTGTGTCTGTCCTTCTTCCACCCACCAGAGTGACTGTGGTCACACCTCTGACTGCAGCTGGGGGAGATTCACAGGGAGAGCCTTTGTCCCACAGAGTGTCAGAGCAGCTTGTCCCGTGGGCTCTGGACCAGGGAATCCCCAGATCTGGTCCGTGGTTCTGCACATTGTCACTTGTCTGAGAGCATGGGCTGGACTGTATGAGTTGTCATGTCACTGGAAACAGCCCACAGGGAGCCAAACTGCGCAGTGCTGAGCCTGCTGCAATGGGTCCCTTGTCCCCAGGCAGAGGCAGGAGGGCTGAGCCAACCCTTGGAGACAGGACTGGTGTGATCACAATTTGTTCAGTATCTTCCTTGCTAAGATGTGCCAGCAGAGAGGCCGTGCTCAGGCTGCCGTGGGCTGGCAGTGCACAGGGCTGTCACAGTGCCTGGGTGGCCATGAGGATGAACAGCTGCAGTGGGACTGGGGGGAAGAGCTTCGACAATCATGGAATGACCATCCCGTGCCAGATGGGTCCATGATCCCTGAATGCAGCAGAGAGAACCTCACTGCCCCACACTGCCTGGCCACCTGCATGGGCAGTGGAGCCATGGACTGGCTGTCAGCAGTGCTGATTCCCTGGGAATCACTCCATAACGGGATCTCCTTGGAACACACTGTGGCAAAACAGGCAGAGTGTGTCTCTGCTGGGGAACAGGTCTGTGCCCCAGCATAGCTCTCACTGGTGGAGGTGGCTCATGAAGCATCAATGACACAGGGTGGGGACCTTGACTAATGCTCTGCAAACTGCTCAGGACCTGGGGCAAATGGAGGAACATCACCCTGTTCCACATTCATGGGAGGAGAGGGAGAGGGAGAGGGAGAGGTCAGCAGCCCAGAGTGGCCTTGATATGGGGCTGCTAATGGGTCCCACCAGCACAGCAAGGTCTGGCTTCACTGCTCCAGTCTGGAGCCTGGAGGACAATACAAAGTCGCTCCTCTTGTCGTCCTCTTTGCCCGACTGCCTCCCTTGCTGCCTCCTCCCCTCTGCAGCGGCCGGGCTGGGCTGTGCTGTCCATCTCTCAGTCTCTTGGGGTGCGCAGGAGGGGATTAAATAGGGTGGGCATCACACCCACCCTGCAGCTCGGGCAGTGGAGGCTCGGCTCACTGGCTGATGGCGAAGTGCCCTGCGCTGCCCAGAGGGAGTTTCCATTGCACACACAGCCACCACTTCCTTTCATGGTAATAGGATCTGGGATCGCTTTTTCCAGATAATGTAGGGGGCCGTCAGGACACGTCCTGGCAAATGGTAAAGAATCGACAGCTGAGATAGAAACAAAGACGTCATACGTCACTCCACACCTTGATATATTTGTTACCTATTTTGTGTTGTTCAGACTTACAGAGCAAACCCGTCAGCAAAGGTAAAGCCTGTGCCTGCCATTCCTCACACGCAGGAGACACCTTTCCCAGGGCTGCAGTTCCCACTGAGCTGGGAATTGCTGTGGAAGGCACTCGGGAGAAGCTGGCCCACAGGGGAAGCCCAATGACTCCTAATTAGCTCTTATTCATGACATAAAAAGCACAATTAGGTGCTATTGTTTGAGGCAAAGGAAACACACTGACCCTGGCCGTTTCACACCAGCCCTGCCCACTCTGGGCACTGTGTGTGCAGTGTGGTCACCCCAACAGGTAACGTTACCTCCCCTTCTAAGCAAACCGAGGAGTTCAGTTCTTTCCTCCCCACTGCAGCACACGAGGCAGAGATAGCATCTCCGGCGTGCTTCTCGCTGAACAGACGCTGATACCATCTCCCAAGCATTATGATGTGTTCCTTTTTTCTTTTATCTCAAGGGAATTTGTTGTGGGTGAGTGCTTCAGGACAGCCTGGGAGATTGAATTCTTCTGGTAACATAAAATAGCTGAAGCAGTACTGCTCCTCTGTATCCTGATGTCCCATCGACAGCCAGCGCAGGGGAACTCTGTGCTGAGGGTTCCTGATGTCAGAGTGAGACTGGTGTGGGACTGACGTTCAGGAGCTCAGTCAGGAGCCAGGGAAGCAGCTGACCTGCAAGAGTATTGGTTGGGAAAGACCAGAGAAAAGCTGATATTGCAGGACAGTCTCCAGATAATCTGTCTGACATCTGCCACATGTGGTAAAAGAACTGAAACGTGGGCTGAGGTTGTGATAATACAGAAAGAAAAGCCTTAAGTCCAGGTTTCCCCAGCCTGTGGACTGTGGAAGGGCTTTACCTCATGTTAGGGCAGTTGTCACCTTCAGGCTGACTTGTAACTTGGCCTAAAATGTGCGGGTGATCTGAGGGGGGTCAGACCTCACAGCACAGGTTTTAGCCCATGTGGCTCAGGGCCAACATCAGAATTGCCTGGAGCAGGAGGGTGTTTGCTGGAGCAAACAAGAGCAAAGGGAGCACATCTGGAAGAACTGGGAGCAGGGGTGGCCCGGGATGACTCTGGGGCACAGCTCTCACACGGCGGCTGTTGGGTAACCCTGTACCCCCCACTGCAGAGGGAAGAGGGCCAGGAACATCTCATCTTTGGCCTGCCAGGTTGCCCCAGGATGGTGCTGGAAGCTGAGCACTGCCCTCTGCTCCTTCCACCCTTTGCCAGCACTAGGCTGTGCCCAGTGCCAGGTTGCCTCCTTCCCCAGCTCTTTAAGAGATAAGGAACTTGTGCATTCCAAACTCCCAGATTTTCCAGCTTGGGTAGTCAGAAATCTGAAGCCCACAGGAGTGAGGCAGTGCTGCCACGAGAGCAGAGCCCTCCACTGAAAGGATCCAGAATCTCTCTCTGGTTAAGCTTGGTGGCTGCCCAGAAAGTCACCCCACACTCCTGGAGCTGCTAAAGGGAGCGTGTGAAGTCCTGAGATCTAACAGGAGGCAGATAAAGCCTTGTTGTTATTGTGTCCTTCGGGGAACATGAAAGAAAGGAGGCACCATGAATTACCGAGGGTGAGGCTCTGGGAACATCAGAGCACCTCCAAAATCAGTTAAGTGCCTTATAATATGAAAACAGCCGGAGGGGGCTGGGAAGGAAAGAGATCACAACAGGAGGGAAAACACAAAAGAGTTCCTAATCCCTATAACTCCTTCACTACCTCACAGGCACCTCTGCAACAAGCAAAAATAACTCCTTTTATTGAGAATGCCATGGATGGAGCCAGGCAGGCCGGGCTGGGTGTGCGATTTTCCACTGTGCACAGCAAGAGCTGGCATCGCATCAGTGAAGGGCTTTTTTCCCAAGAAAGAATAAAACAGTGCAGTGCCTCATTTCCTGCTTCTTTGCTGCTTTTTTCACGCCAATACCTGTCCGGCTGTGTTGCTGTAATCATTGTGCTTAGGCCTTCAGTAGCCCGGGGCAAGTGTGGCCAGCACTGTCCCTCCCATCTGTGCTCACCTGGCCAAACCCTCGGTGCTTGCAGGGTCCTCACCCCCGGTGCTGGATGTGTTGAGCTTTGCCCACCAGCACTTTTAATAGAGGTGATGCTGGTCCTGCTGAGTTACCATTGGCATCGCTGTCTTCAGCTGCAAACCTGTAGGAAAAAGCCTATAGCACAAGCACTGATAGGGATTGGTCATACTCTTCCTACTGATAAGGATTTATCCTACTCTTCCCATTGATAAAGACAGATCACAGTCTTCCTGTTGATAAGGATTGATCCTTCTCTTCCCATCAGGAATTGCAAGTCCCTCTCCTCTGATTTAGAATGTTTAAGCATTAAACCTCGCCTCAGTGTTGAGAGAGCAGAAATTGTGGCACAGAATCTTTTAGCTTCTACAGATGTTTAGAAGTCACAGGCTGTTTCTGTGGGATTTGGGAAAGGTGATGGACCAAAGCTGGTACCACTGGGAAACATTACCCATCTGCCCTTTAAACTGACTGAAACCCCATTACTGTAGGGACTTTCCAGTCTCTGTAGGGAGATTCGGCTCAGACTGGTACATAAGCAGAAATTGCTGGAGTTTATTCTCTTTTGAGCTAAAAGATTTCTGCCAAATCCTGTATCAGTACACAAATCCTGCCAGGTCTGTGCTTGTCCTGCAATAAAGGTCCTGACGGGAAAGTTTCCATTTTGGCTTGGCCCATATAAAGATTATGGATGTGCAGAGCTCTTAAGTCAGCAGCTTTCCTTGGCTTTAGACTCTTTAAAAAAGCAAATAAATACATTTTTAGATTTTTGTGATGATACTTGCAGGCGACTTGGCAGATGACAGAGGATTCCCTTGTGTTACTTCATGAGGGAGTAGTGGGTAGAGCTGGAACGGACACTGGGAATGCCAAAACATAGCCCTGAGCAGGGACCTGAATCATGCCGGGTGCTGGGAATGGAAGCGGAAGAAAGTCCCATGTGAGCCGTAGGGTTGCTGGTGGGATGTGACAAAAGATGTGAAATAAGGAGAGGAAAATGATGATTCTGGAATTTGGCTTTGGCTGTCAGGGGTGTCGAAAAGCGCTGGCAACGCCTCCTGGCCGGGCTATAAAGGGCCCCGAGGCAGGGGAGCGAGCACTCGCTGCTGCTGCTGCTGCTGCTGCGCTGCCGAGCCGCCTGTCTCTCCAGCTCCAGCCTCCAGCATGAGCACCACTGTCAGGCAATACTCGTCCTCCACCTCCCTCAAGGGCTTCGGGAGCCTGGGGGGAGGCTCCAGCAGGCTTTCCTCCGTGCGTGTCGGGGGAGGAGGGTACAGGGCCCCCAGCGTCCACGGGGGCTCTGGCAGCTACTCGGTGTCTTCCCGCGTGGTCTCGGGGCTCGGCAGTGGCTTTGGGGGCAGCTACTGCAGCAGCGCAGGAGGGGCCCTCGGCGGGGGCTTTGGGGGCAGCTTTGGGGCCGGCTTTGGAGGAGGCTTTGGAGGAGGCTTTGGAGGCGGCGATGGCATCCTGCCGGCGGGGGAGAAGGAGACGATGCAGAACCTCAACGACCGCCTGGCTGCCTACCTGGACAAGGTGCGAGCCCTGGAGGAGGCCAACACCGACCTGGAGGTCAAGATCAGGGAGTGGTACAAGAAGCAGGGACCTGGTCCTGACCGTGACTACAGCCCCTACTACAGGACTATCGAGGAGCTCAGGAACAAGGTAGGATGCTGGGATTAACACAGTGGGACGTCGTGTGTCAGAGAGGAAGCAGAAACGATGACTGTTACCTCCGTAATTAGTCAGCTCTAATTATGTCATAAAAAGTGTCCCAGTGGCATGCGTGGAGTGCCCGGCTGGAAATTAGAGATGTCTGAATGTCAGCTTTTGGTTACATCTTTGTAACTGGGAGAAGTGGCAGCTTTCACTGGCAGGAACAGATCTAAGGGGAGGTAATGCAAAAATGAAGAACACAGACAACAAGTCTGCACTGATCATGTGCGTTCCTGGGAGTTTAAAATGAAGGTTCGGGGAAATTTGCAGCTGTGGGCAATCTCTGAAACACTGATGTCATGTTTGGAAACATTCAGGCAAAGAATTTGCAAACTTGTTTCAGCTCCTCCTATTGAGGAGATTTAGATGATAAAAAGATGGAACTGACCAATAACAGGTTTCTTGCCTATTTCAGCAATTGCTGCCCCAGGGCTGAAATTGGTGCAAAGGGCCCAGCCCAGGCTGCTCAGGGGTGGGGGATTCCTCTCCATTTGATTTGAGTTCCAGTGTACCATTTTGGAGGAAATGCTCAAGTTTACATTGTTCTCTGTTACTTCCCATGTATGAATTGCCCCCAGCAATTCCAGAAGCCATGTACAGCTGGAGCTGCAGGAGTGCTGGCAAAGGATGCAGGGAGTCCATTTTTCTCCCCTGTCCTCAACAGAGTTCTCTTGAACTCTGACTTGAATCTCCTCCCAGTGTGGGTTATTTGCTCCTGCTTTGGTAATATGAAAATCAGAATCTGTAGGCACCTGCTCACTGCCTTTTGCTCCATTTCTGCTGCCAACAAATTAAATCCATCCGAGAACAAGGTGTGCCAAGCACAGACACCTCACTGGTCCCTCTGCCCGTATCGCAATCAGTACCTGCCCTGCAGGATAGGAACAAAGGCCACCATCAGATCTCACACACCTTATGTGGCCTCACTCTGCCTTTTGAAACATTTACTGATGGATTTTTGGAAAGGCCGATTGGAGTAACTGGTTTCTTCCTGCAGTCAGTCTCAGCTGCATCTCGCTTGTCCTGATTCCAGACACACTTCTGCTAAGGAAATGCCAAACTTCCCCAAAACTGTTGTTGCTGTGCCAACACTCAGGCAGGAGGAATTCCTGACACACTTTATCTTTCACTGCCCAGGTGTTGGTGGCCACAGTCGACAATTCCAACCTCCTGCTGCAGATTGACAATGCCAGGCTGACGGCAGATGACTTCAGGACCAAGTAAGCCACGTTTCCTGGAAAAACTGGACCAAAGTGGGCAGGGAAGTTTGATGGAATCAGAAGAAAATCCCATCCAAACTCCAGAAAGGCAATGTGGAAGCAAAATGAAGGTGTAATTTCCAAAGCACACGGTTATCTCAGTCTTACAGGCACCCAGGGATTGCATTGCTTCCATCCAAACCCACTATTGTATTCCTGTTGCTTGTTCATCTGTGGCACAGCCTCTCCTGTGCAGAGACCTTGACCTGTGCCTCTAATGTGTGTGTGCAGCTCCACAGAGCCCAGGGCCAGTACCAAGGCCTGGTGGTGTCAGGAACAGGGTGATGTTATGGACTCATGTGGACACTTTTTTATCAGTTTTCCTCCACTTTCCTCAGCATTCCCCATAGGAAAGTGGTCAATGGGGCCATGTAGTACTGCCACAATGCCAGCAGCGGTGTGGAGGGAGCAAACAGAGAACCTGGGTGCTGTGTGCCCAGCTGGAGGGAGCTCGGGCAGCTTTGCTGAAGGTGTGTGTGTCTCCAGGTTTGAGTCGGAGCAGGCTCTGCGCCTGAGCGTGGAGGCCGATATCAACGGGCTGCGCCGCGTCCTGGATGAGCTGACCCTGTCCAGAGCTGACCTGGAGATGCAGATTGAGAACCTGAAGGAGGAGCTGACTTATTTGAAGAAGAACCATGAGGAGGTGAGCACAGTGTCAGGGTCTAAAAAGGCCACCCTAGGCCCTGAAATTTGAGTTCCAGTCCAGCCTTTAAGGCTGCACTGAGTTCTGAACTGCTGGGCAGGAGGTGAGAACTGCTGGTGAGGCAGCAGAGGGGATACACTTTGTACAGCAGCACATCCTTCCTGGAGCCTGTGGAACTCCCACTCACCACTTGCCATCTCAGTAATACCCACTGTGGCTGTTAGAGGTTTATTAACAACTCTCGCAGATTCCCTTAGAAATGAACCAGCTCCAGGCTCTGCTTTATTCTCTGGAGAATTAATGCCAGTGGGGATCTCTCAAGAATTTGAATTATTTTATTTGTGGTCATGGAGCAAAGACCCCAGTTTGTTCCCTGTTGATCAGGTCCCAAATGCTCCCTTTCCTGAAGTGTTCCTCAAAAGGAACATTTTATATGCTGGTTCTTGGATTGCATGAAGATGTGCTTCTCTTTTTGTGTCAGGAAATGAATGCCCTGCGTGGGCAGGTGGGTGGGGAGATCAGCGTGGAGATGGACGCTGCTCCTGGCATTGACCTCACCAAGATCCTGGCGGAGATGCGGGAGCAGTACGAGAGCCTGGCAGAGAAGAACCGCAGGGACGCCGAGCAGTGGTTCTTCAGCAAGGTGAGGAGCTGGCGGCGAGCGGCAGGCGCGGGGCCGGGGCTGTGCCCACTGCCGGGGCTCTGAGGGCTTTGCCTCGCTGCAGACGGAAGAGCTGAACCGGGAGGTGGCCATCAACACGGAGCAGCTGCAGAGCGGCAAGACGGAGATCACGGAGCTGCGGCGCACGATCCAGAGCCTGGAGATCGACCTGCAGTCCCAGCTCAGCACGGTACGAGGGCTGGGCCACTGGTGGGGCAGGGGACGCAGGGCTGTGCCCGCCTTGGCCGCCCCCCTGAGCCCGGCTCCGTCCCCATCCCACAGAAAGCGGCCCTGGAGGGCACCCTGGCCGACACGGAAGCGCGCTACGGCACCCAGCTGGCCCAGCTGCAGATGCTGATCAGCGGCGTGGAGGAGCAGCTGGCCGAGCTGCGCTGCGACATGGAGCGCCAGAACCACGAGTACAAGGTCCTGCTGGACGTCAAGTGCCGCCTGGAGCAGGAGATCGCCACGTACCGCCGGCTCCTGGAGGGCGAGGACGCCCAGTGCGTGAGGGGCTTTGCTGGGAGGGTGGGCGGGAGGAGATGGGTGACAGCAAAGGAATTAGAAAATGAACCACCTGCATCCCCTGGAGGGTTCTCTCAGCCCATTCCTTGACCCACTACATGCAACAGGGTGTCCCTTTTCAGTCCCACCAGTCCACAGCAGCGCAGTGTTTATAACAGTCCTGCAGCACCTCGTGTTTCCAATCCTCCCATGTCTGTGTGATCCTGGGCAGGAAGCAGGTGCTGCTCATTGCAGCTGGGATGGGTGCTGCACTGGTGTCTGAATCCCTGTGTCACACATCCATCCTTACCAGTTTCTTCCTTCAGCTGGGACACTGGCACTTTCCAGAAGCATTTTAGTCACGTACTGGTACAAGAAATAAAGGCAGGATTTCAATAATGATTTTGTCAAGGAGATTACTCACTTTTTTCCTGTGTCTCACCACCTTTTCCTTGTTCTCCTCCCACAGCATGTCTTCCCACTACGTCTCGCAGCCTGTGAAAGAAGGTAAGAACAGGTCTTGGCTGAAGCTCTGATCATACACAGCTCTCATACCCTCACCCACCTTCTTAGCCCAGACTCCTTTTACTTTTCTACTCAAGTTTATATTTTGTTGTATTTCCAAAAAGTGAATTTATATAAACCATTCTTAGGACATACCAAAACCCATGTCAGAAATTATCTGAGCAGACTGAATCTGTACAATTTAGTGGTAGGAACGTGGTGTTGTATTGGGTTTCTGAGGTGATGGTTGTAGTAAAAAGTCTTTAATACAAAGATATTTAAGACACTTGCTCCTTGCTGCCATGGAAATAACAGTTCCTTCTTTCCCCATTGCAGGACCAGTAACCACCCGCCAGATCCGCACAATCTTCGAGGAAGTCCAGGATGGGAAGGTGATCTCCTCCCGGGAGCAGATCACTCAGGCTGCCCACTGAGGCACCACCTGTTTTGCTGCAAACCTCGCCCAGCACAGCAAAGCAGATCCCGGCTGACATGTTCCTGCTGTATGGATCATAAAAAGCACCTTCTCCCACTATCATCCCCCTCCTTACCCTCTCTCACCCTTCTCTCAGCTCCGTGCTGCACACAGAAATCAAATAAAGCTTCTCTCTGCAGTCCTGCAAACCAAGGTCTGGTCTTGATGCTCTCAGGCTATCCCATTCCTGCAGCTGTGGGACAAAGCTTCTCCCTCGAAGGAGCAACATTCTCCATCCTTGGTACCCTGATGGTGGGGTTTGCACACCCACACCTCTGTAACTCCTGAGACCTGGCAGCTTCAGGGGGGAGGGTGTGGGGGGGAGTCTAGAAAAGATCTGATCCCACAGGTGGTGGGGGGTGAAACCTGTGAGAATGAATCCCTGCGTTTCACAGGTCGGACACAGCGCTGCTCCCCTGCTGCAATGCCCAGTGACAGCAGCACTGAAGCTTTAACCCAGCAAGGCCAAATCAATAAAGCCCAAGCGATGCAGATAGGACCCTGAAAATGCCACCCCCCAGCTCTGCCCCAGAAGGTGCCCCCCATTCCAGATCCCAGGCTTTGGGATGAAACGGTCTGAAGCTGCAGGCAGGGCAGGGATCCACTGGCTGCTGTCCCTCCAGATGGACAAAATCAGCTCAGTTTTGTTCCTGCTTCCAAAGACACCACTGAAGGGTGAGGAAAACAGTGATGGGAAGAGGAGAGTATGGTCTGTGCAAGCAAAAGGATTAAAATTCTTCTAGGAGTTCTTGTGGCACTCTCTGGCTGCTGGTGGCTGCTCCTGACACAGCAGTTCCCACTGCCGTCAGCTGGCCCTGTGTTCCTGGAAAGCCAGTTCAGACACATTCTTGGCTGCATTCTGACACATTTATTACTTCATAAATCCAACTTCTAAATCAATGAGATGAATCAGAGCAATGCGACTAAGTGAGAGTGAGAGCAGAGCTGGCCACACAGCTTTATTATCCTTCTCCAGAAAATCTGTCTGGAATTTTGGAGAAGATAAGAGAGGATTGTTTATTTTCCCCCAAACATCACTGGAATGATGCCTGCAGTGCATCATCTGCCCCGCAGCCTGCTTGGCAGGGCTCCACGGTTTCCAGGCCCCCCATGCCCCTGCCCTGCAGCTCTGCCCAGGCTGTGGGCTGTGTCCCCCCGCCCCGTTGGAGCAGACCTCTGTGACCCTCGTGGGGCATTGGCTGCCCCGAGCACCCCCAGCATCCACCGACTGGAGGAGACGAGGTTCGGGTGTGAGGTTTAATGCTAATGATCAGTGAGCTCATCAGTGGGGTCGGGAAAAAGGCTGCTGCATGCTCTCATGGAGCATCGTGGATGATCCACGGGTCAGTAGCAGCACAATTCCCAACGTGAGGCACTCCCAGCCCCAGCACCTCCACCGTCCTGCAGACTGTGCTCCCTCTGCTCCCACAGCCTTGAGGAGGGAGCGCAGAGCGAGGACTCTACCTGGGGGAATTCTTGTCCCAGGCCTGGATAAAGGCAGGGCTGAATCACTCGAGCTCAGATGCCTGAGAAGGGTCGGGACAGACACAGCTTGCACGGCCACACCCCTTTCCAGGTCACCGCTTAGGGACCCCGCTGTCCCCATGGGTGGTGCAGGGACCGCCAACACCTCTTGCAGCTCCTCCGAGGCTCCTGCCATGGCTGTGCCCCTCTGGCTGTTGACCTTGCAACACCCAGCACAGGGATGCTGAGGTGCCTCGCTGGAATTCACCCTTGTTGTATATTTTCCTCCTGGAAAAGTCAGGGCACACCTGTGTTCCTATAGAAACAGCAAACAACACTTTGCTAATGAAATCCCCTGTTTTAATTACTCCTGCTACTGCACAGTGTGAGGGAGGTGTGGAAAATAGATGTCAATTTTCTCCTGCCTCGAGCATTAATAATTAGCCCTGACCTTAGGAAACCTGCTGAGGAGGGAGCTGCAGGGGTGGCTCACACTGACAGGCAGTGGCAGCTTGAGGCAGGTCTCAGAAAGTGGGAATTTAGTCCAGAAACATGGTTTGACTTCTCAGACAACACTGAGTTCCTCTGACAGAAAGGACCACTCTAGAAACACACATTAACGTGCAGTTTTCGGCTCATTTTAGGGAATTTTCTATGATAATGTGATCCCAGGGCAAACTTCATAAACATAAAAAAGAGGCAAGTGGTTTTATCTATGTCTGCTGATACGTAATTTTGGAGCCAGAACTTCACCTCCATTTTCCCCCAAAGTAAGACCAAATTGTATGTTTAAACACCATTGTGCTACCATGAAGCTGCTGTTATGCTGCAGAACTGGAACTCTGATTTTGAAATATATTAAAAATGGGCTCACAGTTGTGCACGTGCTCAGGAACAGAGGCAGGATCTGGTTTAATACTCAGCTTTTTACTTCAAAGAGTGCGATAGAAACAACATGCAGTCCTCGTGGTTGTGTTCAATGGGAGGTCATGGAAATAACATTCTTGAGTGGTTAATGTAGTTTTAAGTCTTAATTAACACTGATGGTTTTAATTGCTGCCCTGTGGCATTACCAAAGTATCACAGATATTCTGGGCAATGTGTATTTTTATGCACAACAGTTCAGTGGCAAACAAAAGATGAAAGAAAAGGCAATTCCCCACATGAGAAGCACCGTGAATCACCTGTGTGACACATGCAGTGATGGGGTGACAGTGGGTGACACTGTGTGACAGGGTGACACCCCGTGCCACTGAGGGGCTTTGCTCCAGGGCAAGGCTGAGCGTTTGCACTCACACAGGGGCTCTGTCCCGGTATTGACTCTGACATTCCCCTTTCCCCACATCACCGCTGCAATCAGAGAGGACAAACCACGGCGTTGCCCGGGCGAAGGTGAGGAAATGAAGATGGGGACGAAGCACATTCCTGGGAGTGACATGGCCCGGCCGCCCCCGCACTGCTGCACCTTTTCCATCCGCACCTGGGGAGGCTGAGCAGCGAGTGGGCGTCCCCTGGCTCCGTGCCCGGCGCTCACACGACATGAACTGACTCCGAGAGACGGAAACGGCCAGAGCCTACACGGCAGAGACTCTGATCCTCCAGATCTCCAAGTTGCACAGACTTGTCTCCATTCACCAGTGGCAAATGGGAAGATAATGAACTGCTTCTCCATAGCAGCCAGCTCCTGATATTCCAAGGACACATCCCACTCCTGTACCGTCTCCAGCTTTCTGCAGATGGAGGGGAGGGAGTTGTGCCCTTTGAGCTCCTCAGCAATGCACCTTTGTTCTTCCTTCCATACCCCCTCTCCCCTCCTTTGGCAAATGATCTAAGGAAGAATTTGGCTGTTGGGAAGGGGCTGTTGGGGCCTGTCTGGGAAGACAGCCCAACAATCCACATTGTGCACACATGAGCAATCCCTTCCCCTCCACACCCCGCACAGTGAGCCAGGGACACTCGGATTGGTGGGTTCTGCCTGTGCTGCGGCTCAGCGCGGAGAGGTGACAGCAGGGCCTGACCACACCACTGAGCTCGGTTCTGGAGCCTTTTTGCTCACCAGAGAAAATTGCTGTCTCTCACGAAGCTCCATTTATGTGGGCGCCATAAACTCCAAACTCACAGTGAAGCTGTCCTGCCTGTTCACAACTTACAGAATTGTCCATCACAGAAAACATTGCTGGCATTAGCTGCTGAACTGTGCTACTGTCAGCTTTGTGCTCCTGTCCACAGGGCTTACACACCAGGAGCATTTTCCTTATGTCCCACATTTTTCCCAGGCATCTCATAATTTCTAGCTAGCAGCCATACTCTGTCCTTTTGGGATGGTTTGCTAGTGCTCGTTCACAAAGAACACAAACCATCGATTTACCTTTCCACAGTCCCCCACTCTTGGGTGGTCTCTAAAGTGAAGACTCCAGTGAGCCCTGGAGCACGAATTCCCTTTTCATTGCTTTTTCACTCCTGATCATCCCTCTCCCTGCGGATAAAAGAGCGGACTTGTATTTCCAGGACTGGGAGCCAAGTTCCTTCCAGTGCCATTGTACTCCCGGGGCTGTGGAGGTGCATTCAGGGCCTCATACCACAGCTGCTGTCCCTGCAGGTGTGTGTGTACAGCCCAAGCAGGGCCAGGAATCTATAGCTGGGACAAAAAGCCACAGTAAAAGAGATGCTGAGCTACTCTCAAATGCTGCCTGCACCGCTCTGTTACAAAGCTCACAGTGCAGAGGGAATTAAATCATAGCCCTGAGCAAGGAGCCTCCTCCTTTTAATCACACCTGACAATTTACTTGGAAACGGAAGAAGCGTAAAGACGCCCTTTGTAAGGAAAAAAGCTTCCAATGGAATATGACAAAAAACATGAATAGAACAAAGGCAAAAATGACGATTCTGGAAGTTGGCTCAGGTTTTATGAGTGATGAAAATCGCCGGGAATGCAACAACTACAAAAAAAACCCAGTGTGGCAACGCCTCCTGGCCGGGCTATAAAGGGCCCCGAGGCAGGGGAGCGAGCACTCGCTGCTGCTGCTGCTGCTGCTGCGCTGCCGAGCCGCCTGTCTCTCCAGCTCCAGCCTCCAGCATGAGCACCACTGTCAGGCAATACTCGTCCTCCACCTCCCTCAAGGGCTTCGGGAGCCTGGGGGGAGGCTCCAGCAGGCTTTCCTCCGTGCGTGTCGGGGGAGGAGGGTACAGGGCCCCCAGCGTCCACGGGGGCTCTGGCAGCTACTCGGTGTCTTCCCGCGTGGTCTCGGGGCTCGGCAGTGGCTTTGGGGGCAGCTACTGCAGCAGCGCAGGAGGGGCCCTCGGCGGGGGCTTTGGGGGCAGCTTTGGGGCCGGCTTTGGAGGAGGCTTTGGAGGAGGCTTTGGAGGCGGCGATGGCATCCTGCCGGCGGGGGAGAAGGAGACGATGCAGAACCTCAACGACCGCCTGGCTGCCTACCTGGACAAGGTGCGAGCCCTGGAGGAGGCCAACACCGACCTGGAGGTCAAGATCAGGGAGTGGTACAAGAAGCAGGGACCTGGTCCTGACCGTGACTACAGCCCCTACTACAGGACTATCGAGGAGCTCAGGAACAAGGTAGGATGCTGGGATTAACGTGACATCTTCATCAAAGTCACTTGTAAAGAGATGTCCTTGTTCCTAACAGCTGGAGGGAAGAGGATTATCAAACGGCAGGTAATTAGTCTGAAATGAAAACTAGAGCTTTGGAGTAACAGTCACTATGAACAGCAGATCACCAGACACCTGAACGGGGTTTCTACTGACTGTTCCAGTGTAGGGAGAAAGGTGGGGCAGGAAAGGAGTCAGACAGTGATTCAGGTTACCTGATGCTACTTGCTGCCACACTGTCACCTCCTGCCTTCCTTCATACTACTTGTACCCCTTAGCTGCTCCCTATTACGCTCCTGAGAGCTCTCAGCAAGCAAGGACTTGTTATCTCTTGGCCCTATTCACTGCTGAGTTATATGCAGATAGAGATGAATAATCATTCTCACAAATATCCTACAAATCAGACTTTTTTTCCCCCCTACTCTTCAAGGAGTGGTAGAAGTTAAAATAGAAAGAAATTGTCTTATGGGATGGTTGTTCCTTGGGAGTTACGGACACGAGTCCAGTCCAGGGTTGGAACACACTGCGCTGTGGTAGGTGCTGAAATCAGGTGTGTGCCCTGCTCTAAAATGCAGCAAATGAAATCATGGCCAAAGTAATTTCTTTATTCTTATCAGCTCCCTGGATGACTTTAGACAAAAGTCCTTTGGCCAAAACACCAGAATCTGCCTGCCCCTCCCTGCCCTGCCATCGCTTGCCCCCCCCTCAGCCCTTATCACTCATCCCATGTGAGCTCAGGTTCACTGAGGGAATGAGGTGTGGGTGGTTGGGCAATGACATACCCGGTTTGTGAGAGTAAATTCCTGGCAAATGGGGCAGGGTCAGCCCCTGGGGGAACTCACATTCCTAAAATTTCTTGGGCTTCACCCTGGGGGAAAGGGCTTGCCTTGATGCAGGATGCTCCTCTGCAGATTCCAGCACATTGGGGTATGCTCTGATGGAGCACAGAAACATCTGGAGGCAGGAGCTGTCTCTGGATTTGAGTGATGAAGTGCTGGGTCTCACAGAAAGCCTCTGTTCCTGATCCAGAGGGAGGCAGATCCTTCCCTCTTTCCCCACCACAGCTAGGAAATGACCACATAAATATTCCTGTATTATTCCTTGGATATCCCCTGAAGCAGGAGAACTCAGAGCTTTTCATTAGCTTGTGGCTACAGAAATTCCTGCTCACTAAATGGCCAATCATTTTCATAATCCCAGAGCAAATACTTGCACCTCAGGTGTAATTATGAAAGCCAAATGATGCAGGCACAAGGCACTCCTTCCTTCCTCAACCGTCTTTTCCTTCTTAGCTGGGCTGCTCCCATTCCCAAAGCTTGGTGTGCTGCCAGGGCTCAGCATGGTGTGAGCACCTGGAAGTGCCACCTGGGCAGGGCCAGGTGCCCATGGCAGTGTTCCCAGAGGACCGAATCTGTGCTGGTGGTAAACGAACACCCTGTCTTAGTTTGCAGAGCCCACTCCAGTCCTTCACTGGATGGGATCACTTAGAGTGTTTGAAATGACTTTTTAACTCTTTCACTTATCTCCCATCAGATTCTTTCTGCAACTGTTGAAAATGCCAACATCGTCCTGCAGATCGACAATGCCAGGCTGGCAGCAGATGACTTCCGAACCAAGTGAGTCCAATGCCTCTGAGAGCTTTTGTGAAAAAGGGGAAAAGGCCTGGCTGTTCAAGGCTTTTTTTTTTCTGCACCTGGGGTTGCTCCACTGGAATGGGACATTTGGGAATAGTTCATCTCTTCCTGGGCACAGCACTGATGTTTCTGCACTGTGAGAGCTGTGCACACACATTGAATTAAAGATTCTTGGCAGATATACACTGAGTTGGGGAAGGAAAAGACAATAAAAATGCTGTATCAGGTGGGTGTTTGCAACTGTGTGTGTGTCCCCAGGTTTGAGTCGGAGCAGGCTCTGCGCATGAGCGTGGAGGCCGATATCAACGGGCTGCGCCGCGTCCTGGATGAGCTGACCCTGTCCAGAGCTGACCTGGAGATGCAGATTGAGAACCTGAAGGAGGAGCTGGCTTATCTGAAGAAGAACCACGAGGAGGTGAGCACAGAGTCAGGCTCAAATTGGGACCTATAAATGTTCCTTGTGCACCAGGGACAGGGTCAGGCCAAACACACAGGAGTTTCTGCAATTAGGGCTGTCAAGAGACACTCAAGCAGGAAGGGGGAGAGAAATAATCCTTCAGGCGGGACCTCCAGGAGGTCTGTGGGATTCCTGTGCTGGGTGCAAATAAGAAATTTCTCACGATGGGAAGATGCCGGGTCATTCTGATGTGTGTTGTGTCTCTTTTTGTGTCAGGAAATGAATGCCCTGCGCGGGCAGGTGGGTGGGGAGATCAGCGTGGAGATGGACGCTGCTCCTGGCATCGACCTCACCAAGATCCTGGCGGAGATGCGGGAGCAGTACGAGAGCCTGGCAGAGAAGAACCGCAGGGACGCCGAGCAGTGGTTCTTCAGCAAGGTGAGGAGCTGGCAGCGAGCGGCAGGCGCGGGGCCGGGGCTGTGCCCACTGCCGGGGCTCTGAGGGCTTTGCCTCGCTGCAGACGGAAGAGCTGAACCGGGAGGTGGCCATCAACACGGAGCAGCTGCAGAGCGGCAAGACGGAGATCACGGAGCTGCGGCGCACGATCCAGAGCCTGGAGATCGACCTGCAGTCCCAGCTCAGCACGGTACGAGGGCTGGGCCACTGGTGGGGCAGGGGACGCAGGGCTGTGCCCGCCTTGGCCGCCCCCCTGAGCCCGGCTCCGTCCCCATCCCACAGAAAGCGGCCCTGGAGGGCACCCTGGCCGACACGGAAGCGCGCTACGGCACCCAGCTGGCCCAGCTGCAGATGCTGATCAGCGGCGTGGAGGAGCAGCTGGCCGAGCTGCGCTGCGACATGGAGCGCCAGAACCACGAATACAAGGTCCTGCTGGACGTCAAGTGCCGCCTGGAGCAGGAGATCGCCACGTACCGCCGGCTCCTGGAGGGCGAGGACGCCCAGTGCGTGAGGGGCTTTGCTGGGAGGGTGGGTGGGAGGAGATGGGTGATAGACATGAAATGCCTGGGGCCTCAGTCCAGTCACAGCTTTCAGGGTTGGTTTCTCTGTTCACACCAGCCATGGATGCCCATTGCTCTGTCCCTGGTTTCTGGCTGTAGTGGGATGCTGCACTGGGTCCCTTTCCTTGCTGGAAAGGGCTACGGTTCCTCTGTCCCTCAGGAGAGGCCAAGTGGAGCAACACTTTTATCTCCATGAGCCTTCTCTGTTTTTCTCCTGCCTGAGCACAGACCCTGTGTAACAGCAACAACCAATGTTTGTCACTAATATATCTTTGGTTTTGTGCTTCTCTTGTAGCATCTCCTCCCAGTACTCCTCCGCCATGTCCTCACACTCTGGCAGAGATGGTAAGAACCCACCTTTTCTCTCAGCCTGGTTCTTTCCCCTTCCGAGTCAAAGTAGGGTTGTTTAAAACAGCATTTTCGATTCCCTTGTGGAATTTCCACCAGCTCCTGAAGAATGTGCAGTACTTGACTATGTGTTACGAAATTTCCCTCCTTCCTGCCATGAATAATTATCCCCCTTTTCTTTGCAGTCATGACATCGTCCCGCCAGGTGCGCACGATCGTTGAGGAGGTGCAGGATGGGAAGGTGGTCTCCTCCCGGGAGCAGGTCGCACTTACCACTCGCTAGGACAGCCCCTGGCCCAGGAGAGCAGCAAACTGAGCCAAGCAGTGCCCGAGGCTGTGCGTGGTCAGGTTGTGTCCCAGAATGCTCCCTTCACCTGCTCTTGCTGCCTGTATTGCCCTCATTCCATGCAGGTGTCTCTGGACACACTTAATAAAGCTTTTTCTCCTTGCTCGTGCAACTGCAGACTTGTCTGTCACTGACACGTGATCCCTCCAAGCCTCAGGGTTTTGTGTTCATGCCAAGGAAAGTCCTAAGAAACCACAAGAAGCCAGTGAGAGGAGGGGAATGGAGGGACATGGGTTCCACCTGGAGGGACAGGGGTTCAGGCTGGGACAAATATAACTGGAGACAGCTTTTTCTAATGAAGTCAGTGCTTGTAAATACATGGGCTTGGCTGAGACATAAACTGTGTAAGTGATACAAAATGAAGGCAATTATGGAAAGATGAGGTTTGAGGTCAATGTGCCACACGACTGAAATTTAAAATAAAGCTTAGTTCTCTAATTCTTGGGATCATAAAAAGTCACTTTCTCCTGTAAGCTGAACTTAGATGGCTTCAGCAAGACTGCTGCTGTCAGGTGCTCTTCCTGAGACATGAGCCCAGTGTCCGCCTGCTTGGCAAACGCCATCCCCTACAGGCCTGCTGTCTCTTGACTGTCTTTAAATCACACTATCAGGCACGAAAACTTTTTACAGGGCTACTTATGCTGCCCCAGGGCTGCACTTAAGAGCAACTAAAGTAACCATTGCTTAATCCACACAGGGATGAGCAGCAATAATTTTTATCAGTGTCGTGTGTAGCAGATCATTGCTGAAACCCTTCCTGAAACACGCGAGGCAGAAACGCCGCCTGAGGCTGAGCTGCCGCTCAGAATTAGTGACGCAGCTGGGCAGCAGCAGGTTCTGGCTGTGCCTGTGCCTGCTGGAGAGCAACTGAGGGATGGCTGGAGAGGAGAGGAAATTGTTTTAGATCAAAAAACCTGATGGAATCACTTTGATGCAACTTCATGCTTTCTAGTCTGTGGTAGCTGGGAGCCCTGTCCCAGGGCTTATGTTCATCCCACACCTCCAGGATACAGATTTGGGGCTCAGACCAAAGGCAAAGGGAACAGTTTCCATTAAATCAGCTTCTCTTATAACAAAAGACAAGAAGCTCCTGCAGCTGAGGCTCAGCTCGCTCATCCTTTGGGTGATTCATTCATTCTCCCTCAGTGTCCCCAAAGCATTATGGTCCCATTGAGCACTCCCCAGGGTGCTCCCTGGCCCCAGCAGGTTTGGAAAGAGCTGATGATGTCATGCTGGGCATGACAGGACAGGCAAAGGAGAGGAAAGGAGATCGAAGAAGTGGGGAACCTGCCAGGTCTTTCCAGAGAAGAAGGGAGTGTGAGATGCTATCGTTCTGTATCATCATTCAGCAATTACAGGAAAGGGCAGGAAATGAGACACGGCAGAGCGCTGAGTTCATGGACTGTGCTATGCTTCTCCCTTTGCTGCAATGACAGACCTTCCTTGGAGAAATAGGAAGCTTTCCAGGCCAAGTGAACCAGAGCTATCTCAGAAATGAAAACCAGATCCAGCAAAAATGTACCTGAGCCTCAAGCTGTCTCAGACTCTCTGGCAGCAGGCAAGGCTGCAGGCTGGAAATCCTGAGCAAACTGCTCATGTGCTCTTTTTTTTTTTATTTTGTCACTGGAAGAAAGTTGTTATATTTTAGTTGTAAATGGCAGCTTTTAAAGTCTTGAACCATCTGCAGAATGCCCCAAGTGTACGAAAAGAGAAAAGCTTTCTGCAAACCACAAATATAACTGATTAAATATAAGTAGGAGGCTAAAAGAAGAGATCAGTCCAAGAGTAATTGGCTCTTCTGGCAGCACAGAGAGCCATGGCCCCTTCTGCAGCCAAAAGGGCACAGGGGAGAGATTGATCCAACAGAGCCCTTAGTCATCTCTGGGATCTGTCAGCCCATGCTGAGATACTGATATCTGTCAGCAGGAGCAGCCTGAGATGAAATCCTGGGGAGAGATGGCAGAACAGCTGGGAGAGCTGATGGAAGAGCCTGGTTTGTAATCAGTGGATTCAGTTCCCCTGGGAGGATCTTATCAGGGGATATTCATCAACATACATTTGCATCAATGAAAAAGGCTTTAATTCTGCATACAGCTCAGTGTAACCCTGTTATCACAGGCAAGAGCAAAGTCCAAGCTCAGCACAAGTGATCCCTGTGTGACATTACAGTGCTCTGAAGAAGGAAAATATCACAGAACTATTAGGTAATCTATTGCTTGTTATTTACTCTTTGCTAAGCACATTTGTGTCTGTGAAACACGGACAAATTGTCTCTCCAAGAGATGGACAAACACTGCTTTTGGAGAGCATTTTTCAGATTTGCTGCAAGCTGCAAGCACAAGAAGAAAAGCCTCATTAGGATTTGACTGGGAGCTACAGAGCCAAATCTTCAGCAAATGATGGTGAAACTTTAATGGAAAACAAAATGAAAAATGGAAACTGTGAATGTCCTTGAAAGGTATTTCTTGACTGAGACGCAGAGAGAAATCTATGGGATGTGCCTGTGTCAGGAGTAATATAAAATAGCAAGAACACTGAAAATGAATAATACTGAAGTATTATCTTTCCAATCTTTAAAGCCCCGTGTGCTTCTCAGACAGTTGTTTTAACAATGCCCTTGAGGAGGAGGATTGTTGTTATTATTGTTTCCATCCTACAAAGCATGAAATTGAGGCTTGGAGGAGCTGAACGATTTGCCTGGAGTGACTTGCAAAGCTAGGATCAGACCCTGAAGCACCTGGTGTCAGCAGTGAAATGGAGATCAGTGTCAGTACAGCCAATAACAGGCTGACAGAAAGTGGCGTGACAGGTACATCACCAGCCAGATAAGCAAATACTTTGTAAATACTTTGTAAATAGTTTGTAAATACTTTGTAAATTGAGAACACCAGCATTTTCCATAGGTGTAACATGGAAATTCAGCTGACAGTGAGCAGAGAGGAGCTCGGGCTGCCTCCAGATGTGCCTCTCCCTGCCCAGGCTGGGGGGTGCTGGCAGTGCCTGGCTCCAGCTCCTCTCCTGGCCCTCCCTGTGCCTGGGACTTGGGGTTTGGTGCCTTGTCTGAGTCATCGAGTCCCCAGGGAAGTCCTCTTGGATGTTAAAACAGCTGGTGGTTCAGGGAGTATTTGTAATAACATGAAATGCTGGATCTCCTTCTTGGGGGCACATTGTACTTCATCTGCATTAGCCTAAGAAATTAAGCCTTAAAAAATATCCTGAGACTTTCAAAGGATTGTCCTCCAGGGAAATCTAATCTTCCTCACTTCCATTGCCCTGTTGAGTCTGATAATTCTGCTGTAGAGCACTCTTGGGAATAACTCCAGCACGTCGATCCTCTGCCACCACCCCACTCTCCATCACACAGCCCAGGACGCTGACAGAACCCTGAAGTATAATCCCTTCCTTTCTATTTTTTACAAAGCTCATTATGTGGAAGCAACACCTTTGCCTGGGGGAGGTTCTTCTGCTCATTTGTTACTTGAAGTAGTAATTTTTCCTGGTCAGACCTGCGCTGCTGTTCCTGAAATGCCCGCGGGAGATCCTCGTGTGCCGTCATTCCTCTGCTCCCCTGTCATTCCTCTGCTCCTCTTCCTCCCTTGGGGCACAGCGTTGCCTTCGAGGGGTTCCCAAGTCAGCCAAGGACAGCGCATCAGAGCATTGCCCATGGCTGCCTGCAAAGATGTGGGGAGCAAATTTCCGTCTGTAGGCTCCAGCCAGGAAGTCAATCAAAGTTAATTCTGGAAAGAGCCTTCCATTAGGCATGGAGATCCCATCATCATCAGATCTCCTCATCACAAAGTGAAAATCGCTTTAATAAAATGATGAAAATGATGCCTGTGACTGCTGGCAGGACTTGAAGTTTGTTCTCGTGTAAAAGCAAGAACTGGTTTAAAAAAAAAAAAATTGAATTTTGGAAAGGAAAAGAGCTGCCATGAAGAACACACAGTTCCAGGAAAATCATGAGTGAAATCACTGTTCTCTTTTACAAAATTTATAGAAATTCTAATCACCTTTGGTAAGGTCTGAAATTCCAAAAGTAAGAAAGAAACATGGACATCTCTGCTTAGTTTGCAGTAATTGGAGAAAAACCCTCTATGCACTGTGGGTTTTTTACTCATTGAAAACATCACACAGTCACAGGATGGTTTGGGTTGGGAGGGATCATAAAGCTCATCTAATTCTACCCCCCTGCCATGGGCAGGGACACCTCCCACTAGGCCAGGTTGCTCCAAGCCCTGTCCAACCTGGCCTTCAAAAATGAAATACCACATAAATCTCGATTAAATGAAATTAAATGTTTTCTCAGCAGTAATTTTATAGTTCTTTGATGGAAGAAAGACTGATTGTGGCCAGGCTGCAGGTGGGCTCCAGGCAGCCCTGCTTGACCCCGATCCCTGTCTCCGGGCAGGGCCTGGCCACCACTGCGGCACCAGAGCAGCCTGGCACCAGCTTCGCTTCCTGATGATGGCTCTAACAAAGGATGGGCACCCACAGAACCACCCCACAGTTCAGGAGTGCTGGATTTGAAGTGTCAAGATAAAATCAAGCTTAATGAACTTGCCCAAACGGCAGAAGCAATATTTGTGAGCCAGGCTGCACCTGACACATTCTTCATGCCACGTGTCCAGGTGACCTGGATGCCAAACCCAAAGCTGAACCACACGTGGGTGAGAGCCAGCCAATATTAGCATGGCTATATTAGTGTTATTAATAAAATGAAAGATTTAGATGACAAAACATTTTAATTATTTCCATTCTTCCTCAATTCAGCATTCCAGTACTAAAAAGTAAGTTTAATAAACTTCTAAAAGATCTTTTCTATTGCCCTTTCTTAATTTAACACCTAGATTGTATTTGGGGAGTTTTCATGGTGCTGGTTGGAACCTCTATAGGGTCACACATCTCCTGAAATTCTCCACATTACAATTTCAGAAACCTTATGAAATATAACGTGGCAGTGAATATTCCGTGAACTGCATGTTTGGTGTCCAGGAAATACCCTTTTGTATTCTGGATAAATATTTGACTATTTTGTCTACCCTTGAAAGCAGCAAAACAACCCAGACCTCTGCAAAGGGATGTTTTGATGGGTGTAGGATAAAGAGAAGGGACAAACCAGCCTCGGTACATTCCAGTGCAATATTCCTCTGTGCTCTCCTAGAGCATTTGAGGTCCAATGACCCAGACCAGGGGCTCACTCCACTGATGGCCACATGGAATGGAACAGACCCTCATCACACGGCCCAGGGTGGTCTCCTGGCCCTGGTCCCAGGGACTGAGGCCAGCTGAGTGAGGGGACACCTTCGCTTCTGGTCACAAAGGGGTTGAATAGGCTCCATCAGATAGGATGCCTTTCCCACACCTTTCACTTTCCGTGTAGACTCGCCCACGCCAGGGATGGATAATTGCTGTGGTGTTTCATTCCCCGGGCACTCTTGGGTATCGTCGGGTTTTTGTGTCACTGTTGTTGAGTTGTCATCACAAGTCAGACCTGATGATTCAGGAAGTAACATTTTTGATGTAGTTTTGAAACACGCTTCTGTTAACCAAAGCATCTTTCTGTTGTGGGATTTCTGGAGACAAACGCCTTTGGGGAATTATTTCCGGCTGAAAAAAAAAAAAAACCACCTCCTAGCCAGGTCACAAGGAGGAAGAATAAACAGCCCTTCTCCAGTGGCACAATCCACAGGCACTGGTATAAATAGAGGACCAGGGGACAGAGGGATCACAGTCGGATCCTGCAGCGACCTGAGCACTTGCCTTGGGCTCTGTCAGCTCCGCACCCACACCATGAGCTGCACTGTCAGGCAGGTCGTCACCACCTGCACCCAGGGCAGGGGCAGCACGGGCAGCAACGCGGCCGGCACTGGCAGGAGGGTCTCCTCCGCCTCCTCGGGGAGACATGCTGCCTATGACTTGGGTGCTGCGGTTGGCAGCTTCTCCGGTGGCAGTGTAAGCGAGGGATTACTCGGGAAGCAGCTGAGCGCCGGCAGTGCGGCTGGTGGGAGCTTCGGAGCCACCCAGAGGGCTTGTTCTGCCCTGGGATTCAGCGGTGGAGGCATCTGCACTCGAGGCAGTGGTGGCTTCCCCAGGGCTGGCGCTGGCTGTGGGGATGGGATCCTGTTCGCTAACAACGAGAAGGCGACGATGCAGAACCTCAACGACCGCTTGGCCTCGTACCTGGACAAGGTGCGGCTCCTGGAGGGGGACAATGCTGACCTGGAGTGCAAGATCAGGGAGTGGTACGCCAAGGTGGGGCCCAGCTGTGAGCCACGGGACTACAGCTGCTACCACAAGGAAATCGAAGACCTTCAGAACCAGGTAAATCCTTGTTTGTCAAGAAAATCCTAACATTTCTTTGGGTTTTCTTTCACATGTGCACAGAGCCCTGTGGAAGGGCAGAGGCAGTGGCTCTGGAGGGGCAGGTGAAGCCATGGTTTATATGAAATGATGGTCTGTGGGATGGGGACTCTGCATTTACTCAGCACTGACACTTCAGCAAGGCTGGGTCCACCCACCTGGCATATGGGTTTCTCTGCTGTGATGCCACATAACTGATTAACAACCCCAATATGTGGAATGATTATAAAGCACCCCAGGTAGGTGTTTCCTCCATGGTCTTCTGGAGCCAGAGGAAGCTGCAAGCCCACATATTCTCCTTACATTTTCTTTTCCAGATCCTGTGTGCAGCCATGGAGACTAACAAAATCCTTCTGAATATTGATAACAACAGGATGACTGCTGATGACTTCAGGGTGAAGTGAGTACAGTCCCCTGCTGGCCCATGGAAGGGCAGGTGAGGGGTGGTGATGGGGAAATCCCAACCCTCTGCCTGCCACACTGCAGAGTAAAATGCAGATCTCTGATACCACTGGCAATGTTCACAGCACTGCATGTCTGAAGCGAAAGAACTTGATCCTAAATTTTTCCCCCCCAAGTGAAGGCCTTGCCCTGCTTTGCTGACATGCTGCCCTTTCTTTGCTGCCTGTGGTTTAAGGTACGAGACTGAGTGTGGTCTCCGGCAGAACGTGGATGCCGACATTTGCAACCTCCGGCCTGTCCTGGACCAGCTGGCCAGCTGCAAGACCGACCTGCAGCTGCAGTGTGAGGCTCTCACGGAGGAGATGTGCTGCCTAAAGACCAACCACGAGGAGGTCAGCTCTCTTAGGGAATTAAGAAGAAGGAAAGTCCCCCCCAAGGATGGATGGATATTACTGATACGGTCACAAATTCCCTGCAGGAAATGAGCTGTCTGAGGAAACAGGCGACTGGGGATGTGAGTGTGGAGGTCAATGCCTGCCCTGGCCCAGACCTGAGGAAGATCCTGGAGGATCTGCGGTGCCAGTACGAGACCCTGATGGAGCGCAACCGCAAAGAGACAGAGCAGTGGTACGCCTGCAAGGTATCACGTCCACACAGAGCCAGACCCGGCTCTGGCTGTTGGGGGAAAGGGAAAAATGAGGGATTAGGAGGTGTCCTAGTAACAGCAAGTGTGCCACAGATGTGCTCTCAGACCTAACTGTACTGCCCGATTTCTGTGTCCTGTCCATAGCAAGGGCCCACCACATGGTGTCACAGGGTCAGAATGGATTAAACAGGGTGTCAGCCTTGGACACACTCAGGGCACTACGGGGTGTGGGGAGGTCCTGGCCACCACGAGATGCAGCAGGGAGATGAGGAAAGGGCTGTTCTTTTCTGACCTTGCAGGTGGAGGAGGTGAATCTGGAGGTCGTCACAAGCAGCCAGGAGATCGAGTCAAGCAACAAGCAGGTCACTGAGCTGAGACGTCAGCTGCAGGCCCTGGAGATCAACGTACAAGCCCAGCTCACCATGGTAGGTGATGCCACAACAATTCACAGCTCCGGCTCTCATGACCAAGGTTGTACCTGCAGCAAACCCAGGTACCTGTGTATTCATTCTGTTCTCAGAAAGAAAACCTGGAATCCTCTTTGACGGAGACCGAATGTCGCTACAACAAATACCTGGCTGAGCTGCAGAACCAGATCTCCTGCGTGGAGCAGCGGCTGGCTGAGATCCGAGCGGAAATGGAGTGCCAGAACCAGGAATACAAGACCCTCCTGGACGTCAAGTGTCGCTTGGAGCAGGAGATCCAGACCTACCACTGCCTGCTGGAGGGTGGCCAGCATGACATCATGTACGCAAACAGAGCCGGGCACCCCAAAATCTCTGTGCTTTGCCTTGCAGGGATATGAAAATCAGTGATCCTGGTAGTAAAAGCAACACTGTGGTGAGGAACTAGTGCTGACCTGTTACCAGACAGGGCCAATTAGCAAACCATGAGGCATCTGAGGATTTGACTCTGATAAATGTCCAGGGAGCACACCAAAGACCATTCTTGGGCCAGGGAAGGGGCCAGGAGAGCCCTCAGAGCTGTCTCAGCCCCTGACACACTTCAGCAGCTCTTTAAGGGCAACTTCACCAGGCGCTGGGCAAGGCTTCCTACAAACAGTCATGTAACTGAGTTTTATTGGCTTGCCAGGTGAGACAGGATTAGGGACTAGAAGCTAAATTAACTGAAACAATAAATTATCTAAACATTTTCAGTTTCACACAACAATTTTAATTAAAGTTTTGGAAATTTAATTTGTATGCAAAGCAGCTGGCTCTGCCTCACATTGAGTGAGGTTTTGAAACAGCTAGGCTGTTAATCCTAGACATGGCTGCACACAAAACTGGCCTGAGCACCCACCTACTCCTTCTGTTTTGTTGGAAAAGGAGGCTTCGGAATGGTGGTGCCCTGACGTGGGCTCCCCTGGACTCTCCAGTCCTAAATTAGTTATATGAAAAGTCAGTATTTATTCCAAAATGCCTACTGCAAGGGTTGGAGTGGCACTGTTAGTGCTTGCCCAGGGTAATCCTGAGTGTCAGGTGGAAAAGACAGGCGGGAGGAAGGAGGATGGTGGCTGCAGCTGACCCTCCGGGCTGGTAGGGGGATCAGCAGCTGTGACTGAAGAGACAGAGCTAAAGCCGGTGAGCAGGGCAGGGGGAGATCTCCAGGGTGGGAATGCCAGGGGCCTGAGTGTCCAGAGCTGTCTCTTTCCACAGAGGGTCGGCGGGAAGAGGAGTCGGAACCGCATCAGCCGGGAGAAGCGCAGGGCTGAAAGCCAGCCTGTGCCAGCCCTGCCTGCCCTGAGCCCTGCTCAGGCCAGGCTCTGCCAGGTGAGGGGGACTCCGGGAAGTGGGATCATGATCCGCCTCTTTACTGCTGGATGCCTGGGAACAGGAGCAGGAGAAGTCTCCAAGCTTTTCTGGGTGATGAAGAGCGGCTGGAGGGGCTTTTCCCTGAGAGAGGCTGGGCTGGAGCTGGACATTCGGGATCATAGCTATGACTGTTGGTGGTAGGGCACTGGGATTAACTGGGCTGTGCTGGGAAGCAGTGGCAAGGGATGGTGGGAATCAGTGGCAAAGGCTGCAGCTATGGGATATTTATTTATAAAAATGTGCAGAAATTATGTTTGACACTGGGGGGCCCAGCAGAAAATGTGTGTTTAAACAAGACTTTGAGCACAACTCGGGAATGAGGAACTGGCAGGGGAATCGGTCAGTCACAAATCTTTCAACAAGGATAAAATTTAGCAAAGCTGGGGAGGGGAAGAGAAAGGTCAGTACAAAAGCAAAGGGGTGTAAGAGAGGCACAGGATGCAGACCTCCCTGAAAAAGTGATTTTTCCCACTCTCCTTCAGGTCACTGCAGACCAGTGAGTCCCCGCCAGCCCCACAGCACATCCCCTGAGGAGCTCTCTGAAGAATAAGTCATTTGGAAAAACAAGGCAAAAATAACCCGTGAGTTCTCAGTTGTGCTCCAGCAGCAGTCAGAGGGACTCTGCAGGATGGCACCTCCCGGCCACCCTGCTCTGATCCCACCACTGCCTTGCTCAGGCTCTCCTGGGTTGTGGCAGTTCTCTAACAGTGACCAAGGCTTGTCTCCAATAAAACTTTGCTCCTGCTGACATAGCCTTGAACCTGAGAAATAATTTCTACAAGTAAATCAATATACAAGTATTTTAAAAAAATTGTTATGAATCCACTTTCAGTCTCCGTTCACACAGCAATCACTACAGGAAAAAAAGAAACAAAGCCTTGTTCCATTCAATGCTCCAGCTGAACTCAGAGGCTGAGGATGGGGATGGAGGGTGGAGGAGAAGGGCCAGATGATGTTGTGGAAAGGGATATTTGCTACCAGAGGAGGAAGCATAAGCCAAGACATGAAGCAGAAGGTGGTGAGGAAAGAAACATCCAGGGAGGCTGGGCAGAGGGCAGGGATGGAGTCTCAGGGCTGTCTGACTGACAGTCTGCTACTGAGAGAGACCTCGGAAAGAAAAGGGAGTCTTCCCTGAAGCAGGCATGTGATAATATAATATAATAAATAATAATATAATATAATATATCACATAGTAAAATGTAATACACAACACCTTTGAGTTATTACAGATGCACACTCACAGGATAAAATCAAGAACAACAAGTTTTCTCAAATAATACCAAAGCAGGAATTTTGAAAGCCAGCCTCTGCTGGACTCTCCACACCCTTCTGGTGGAGGAAAACAATTCCCAGAGAAAACACTAAATAAAGAACCTCTAAATGGACTTGTAAAGAAGGCAAACAGGAAGAACCAGCTGGCAACATGTGGGAAGATAAAAGGGTGAGACAAATTAATATGTGGGAGAGAATTTTTTTAAAAGTGAGACACAATAAACAGCCAGGAAAAAAAAGCTGCTGGTGTTTTATTACCCCAGAGAAGGGAATGACAAACACATTTAGGAACACAACTGCATTTTGCTGCATGTGCAAGCCAAGGCTCAGGATCCAGCCTGTCCCTCCTTGCTGGCAGCAGCGTCTGAGCACTGGGTCAGATGGGCTGAGAGTGGTGGCACAACCCTTGCTCCTTGTTGTGGGGCTCTGGCAGCCTTTCTCTCATGAAATGTTGGATGGGGTTTGATGACTAACCTCAAACAGAGGCCTGACATGAAGGCTTCTAACAATAAGGCTTTGGAGGATACGATGAGTCTGAATTAGTGCCTGTTTCTAAAGAGAGAAACAGCTCAGATGGTTCTGGAATGGCCTCTTCCTGGGCTCTGTCCAGGACACTTGTTAGCCCTGTGGAGTAATTGCTCTAATGAGCTCCTGGACAAGCTCTGTGTTACTTTCTCTGCTCAGTTCTGCATCTCCCATTCCCGCAGCACTAATTACGCTGAGAATTTCAGGGTGATTTAGCCCAGCTTGGTGCTGACACAGCACCACTGAGGTCACTGTGTTGCATCTGTGCAGAAATAGAACACTGCCTTCCCTGCCCAGTGTTTATAACCCTGACAGCGATGGGAAATGATGATGGCTGTGGGGACAGCACAGGAAGAGTCAGGGAAGGGAAGATAAATGAAATGCAGAGGACACACAGGGGACAACAGGGCAGGAATTCATGGGACAACAGGACAGGAATGACCTGGGACCTGCATTGCAGGCAAACATGGCTGCCCCACACAGCAGCTCACGGGTTGTGCAGCTCACAGGAGCTCATTCTGTCCTCCTGTAACATGCAAATCTTGTAAAGCAAGAACAAACCAGAATCTTTGGGACAGAGAGACTTGGGCTGAAGGTAAAGGACAGAGAGAGGAACCCAAGGATACAAAGAGCAAGGGTGGATGCCCCAGAGAGAGGTGGGGGTGGTATCAGCACTTGGGCTGGTAAGCAGACAGTGAAATGCCCTGTGACAGTCCAGCAGATGTGTCTGTGTCGTACAGAGAGCAGGCACATGGGAATTACACCAGCATCAGGAAAAATCCCTGAGGAGTTAGCACACCAGAGGTTTAAGGGATCAGTGAAGAAATGGGAAGAAAGCAACTAATTTTGCAAATTACCAATGCTGGAAATCAGCCACAAGTTCCAGACTGCACAGCACAGGCAATTATCTCTGATTACAGGCACGGTGTGTTTGGAAAAGCAGGCCATGTTCTGGTGTGATGCATACACTGTAATTTCTCTACAAAAGCCTGTTTTATACAGTATGCAGGCAGGTACAGTCTAACACCCACAGTAACTATCTGTGGGATTTAGAATTTTGCTTTTTGGCTTGTATAACATTTGTAAAGAATTACAGGAGATGAGCAAACTGCTGCTGTAACCCAGCAGGAGATTTCTCAGCTCAGTGCACTGAACTAAACTGCCAGTATGAGCCACATATTGAAAGTGTATTGAAATTAAGAGACTTTTTAGTACAAGTATGATATGAAGATAAAAGAAGACAGTCTGGGGAGTCCTGGCTGCCCTGCACCTTTACCTGCCTGGCTCTGTTGCACCACTGGACGGTGCCTGAGCACAGGAAGCACCTGGACACTCCAGGTTGTCAGGCTGATCCTGTGGCTGGGCAGCAGAGACCACAGGCTGAAGTCTTAGTTTCCCTCCCATCCTGTGCTGTGCTCGACTCTCCATGCAGAGTGGAATTGCTGCAGTTTCATCATCCATCACTATTCCCATCTGTCCTAACAAATTCTCCAGGACTCTCCTCTGCCATGATAACCTGCAGTGCCACAGAGATGCATGTGCTGGAGGCCTGACTGCACTGTCAGCATCTGGCAGGCACCAGAAGGATCCAACAGCCTTCATCAAGTGAATCAGGGGAGACTGAACTTCAGTAGGGAGAAACCCAATTGTGTCCACCTCCATGTCCTGCTGAAGTTCTTTAGCACTGCAGATGCTCAGAGTCTGCAGATGTGAACACTCAGCAAGAAAGAAACTGAAGCAGAGTCATTCTCTCGGTCTCTGAGGCGTATTTAAGCCTGTGCTGTTACCAAACCCACTATGGTAATTATTTCAGTTGCCTTACAGGATTTGGCTAAACATGGTGGTATAAACCAATGAGTCACTAGCCAGGAAAAAGTCGTGGTCTGCATTTGAAAGATGGGAGTATGGGCCCTGGAGCCGGCTCAGTATCACATCAAAGAAGTGTTTAATAAGTGATGCCTAATGGCCATTATGCAAATTATTAATGATAATTACAAGTGACAAGATAAAATCATATTCCAGTGTGGTTGCACAAACATCACTGAGGCAATGCTTATGAAAGCAAAGTTCTGTCAAACCAGACACACCTATCTTGTAGTTGACACAAGAAAACATTATCAGCTTTGATAAGCAAAGCAAGGTGAGCATGTGGAGCCGGGCTGGGCACAGCGACAGCCACAGCTCCCACAGGACCAGACTGTCCTGCCCACAGCACCCCTTGGGAATGTGGCATCCTTCTGCCTCCCCCATCCCTGTGCACCAATATTCACCCTTATCCCCTCTTCCTCCACCTGCACTCTCTCTTCTCGTCCATCAAGCCCACAAGACTCAGCAGCACTGGCACTGACGTGTGCGACCACTGCTGATCGTCCTGGCCGAGGGCTGCTGTGGCTTCCTGCACTTCCATCTGCATGAAACCATTCATTTCCTGCAGTCCTGCACTGAGGTTGTAAATCCTTTTGGGACACGTTTATGCCTTAGACTTGCACAGTCCTTTCCCTGTGTTCTGCCCCAGGGCTGTGTCCCAAGGCTATAGGAATACAGTAATATCAAAAGTGGAGGTAAAGAAATCAGTTTAGTGGGAAAAAGAGCCAGTACTGAGGGAACACGGCCTCTGCCTGTCTTGGTGCCGAGCCCTGGAGCTCTGACACAGGCATGAGGAGCAGGACAACACCACGGTGTGTTTTTAAGATATGGCCAGGTTAGCCAGGGACTGGCTTCTCGGTGCATTTGCTGTATCAGACACATGTTCTATGTCCCAGTGAAATTGGCAGGAGCCCAGAAAAACTCCAAAGAATGCAATTGCATCCCAAATATGAGTTCTTCGGAAGAATTGTATGGTCATGTCCAATCTTGTAAAATGGGATTTGGAAGTCTGTGGACCATTCCACTGCGACATGAGTGAAAGGTTGTACAGTGCTGCTGCTGTTTGTTTTGTGGAGCAAGACCTGGTCCTTCTCCCATCAGAGAACTGCTGAAGGCAGCAGAGATGGGTGCTCCATGCCCACCCGTAGAGAAATGCCCAACATCTGCAGTGTCTCCTCCTGCACCCAACATTCCACAAGGGAAAGAAAGGCACCCCCAGCCCTGTCTCTGCAGGTTGCTCTTGGGTAACTCCTGAAAACCTCCCCAGCTGAAGCGAAGCTCCAAGCAAGCATTATATTAATTTCTGTTGGCTCCAACAGCCACACCCTGTCTTCAATTATATTCCTCAAAATGACGGATGAAAGCCAGATTTGCTCCCTCTCCTCCTTTTTGCTCATGATTTTCCCGACTGTGAGTCTAGGCTGTGTGGGGAGCATGGGGGCTGTGTCTAGGGGGAGGATGGACTTGTATTTCAGGCACTGCAGTCTTAGTGAGGAGTCTGAGCTCCGACAGACTTCACCTCTGTCCTTAAGCAAGTTATTTCCCTGCACCATATGAATAATGAATATTCCTGGATGCCGCCAGCCTTGGGTAGGCGGCTTTTTATCATTTTTGATCTAAGTAAAGAAATAAATTATCCCACTGGAGAGTGGAAAGCTTTAACTCATGCTGGTGTGAAGACGATCCTATCTAAACATGCTTGGGGACACTCTCCTACCATGGTGACAGCAGTCACCAATGTCCCACCAGTAAAGAGGTGGCTGAGTGTATGAGTGTGGGTTTTCTCTGCTCTTTCTCCCGGAGGTGATGCTGCTCTCAGAGCTCCTTGAGTGTCACCCTCACTGCCAACAGGGATCTATCACAACTGCTATTGTACATATGGACATCCTCGAGTCACAGGCTGCATTGTGAGTAAGAGTTGCGTGAAAATTCCACGCTGTAGGGAACAGAAGCCGTCGTCCCCCGGAGAGCAGAATATCCTCTCATTACAGAGTCGGCTGGAGAAGGACACTGGCACTGGTGGAGCCAGTTCTCCAAAGGCTGCCTTGGCTGCCTGGCTGGGAGGTTGTGCTCCCCTGACCAGGCTGGCTGTGCTGACGCCTGCTACTGCTCCGACAAACTCAGTAAGAAATGCAGAAAGCTTTTCTCCTTCTTATTCAGTGCGCAGCACAATCTTAGTAATGGCAAAGACCCCCAGAGTCACATCTGAGTCCAGGGATCAGGATATATTGCCCGTGGATATTCCTTTTCCTTTTCCTGTCATCTCTTTCTTTATCTACCATCACCACAAAATGAGAAACCATGGACAGCAATTAAAGCAATTGAAAAATAACTTCAACAAGATCCTTCATACACTGCAGGTGACATCAACCCCTGTGTCACTCATGCACAGGGGACACTGAGCTTTGCAGTGTGAGCAACTCAACTTCTTGTGTTTGCACGACTAAAGAAATTTAAGCTATAAATAGGGAACTAAATCAGGGGATTTACCTCAGTGATTCTGGAAATCTCACAGTAAAGCAGGTATCAGAGCTGTGCCAGGTGACCAACATCCACACCACAGTGTCCCTGGTCTGTTCACTACTACAGTCACAACCGCTCATACTTCTCAGAAGTGAGAAATTCTATTAGTTTTCCATTTTTTGCTTCACAAGCTCTAAGATAGCATGTGATATAAAAATGGTTATTGGACTAAGAATAAAATAAATACAAATTAATAAAAGATAAAAGGCACTTTGATGTTATAAATACCAATGTTTCTTCTTTGTACATAATCTAGGGCAGCTTTTTTTCTTGACTTGTTGCAAAGTTTGCATCATACAAAAAGCTGATGACTCATAAAACACTATTTTACTTTTTGGAATAAGCTGCTGACATGTAAAGTATCTTCCTTGTGAACTGGGATTTCTAGAGGGAAACTGCCTATGGGCTATTTAATCTTGGCATAAACAGCCAGACTAGCCAGCCCCGTGGGAAGAAGAAACACCCCACAGGTGACACCCCCTTTGGAAGGTATAAATGGAGACCTGCGGCAGCCGCCAGCCTGCAGTCGGACTCAGTATCACGCTCTGCATCTTGCTTTGGGCTGTGGGTTGGCGCTGCAGCTGGGCCTCACCATGAGCTGTAGTATTAAACAGACAACTGGCTCTCTCAGGGGCAGGACCAGCGGTGGCAGCTGTGTGATTGGTGGTGGTGGTGGTGGCGGAGCGCGGATCTCCTCGGTCTCCTCTGGAAGATACACCACTTGCGGGATCGGTGGTAGCCGAGGGTTTTCTGGGAGAAGCTACTGTGGTGGTGTGAATTATGGAGGAGGACTGAGCACCGGCAGTTTGGTCGGTGGAAACTTTGGAGGTGGCTTAGGAGCCGCTGTCCTCGGAGGATGTCCAGGCATGGGATTCAGTGGTGGCAGTGCTCGCTTTGGCGGTGGCATGGGAGGTGGCATGGGGATGGGTCTTGGTGGAGGTGGTTTTGGTGGTGATGGCATTCTTCTTTCTGGTGACGAGAAGGTCACCATGCAAAACCTCAATGACCGCCTGGCTTCTTACCTGGACAAGGTGAGGTGCCTGGAACAAGAGAATGCTGACCTGGAGTGCAGGATCAGGGAGTGGTATGCCAAGCAGGGCCCTTTTTGTGAGCCACGGGACTACAGCTGCTATTACAAAGAAATAGAAGATCTTCAGAACCAGGTAACATCCCTTCTCAGCTGCTTTCTCCCTTGCAAGGCTCTCTCTGGTACTGGTTCATAACTCGGTCCATTTTTGGGAGTAACAAATCGTTGTAAAATGCTTTTTGCAAACAGCCATTACAGCATCTGCCTGTGGAAAGCTTAGAGCTCAGAGGTAAAACTGGAGGGTTTGAGCTGCTTCTGTTGCTTTTATTCATCAGACATACTGAAGGGGGAAATGTTACTTCAGGGAATGTATCTGGATGGGCTCAGTGGTCTTTTTGAATTTAGTTTGTGCCAAGGTGGTCAAATAGATACATGGCAAGAGAAGAACTAAAAGATAAATAAATAATGGCTCACGTTAATTTTCCTGAATTTATATTATTGTCATCAGTCTTGCAGAATTCTAGTTAAACTTTATTTCCTTTTTCTTATTAGTTTACTCTTTCAGGTAGAATTGGAAAATATAGGGCATCTAATTAAAACTAAGAAAAAAGAGAATATTGCCATAACACATTTGGAATGGGCAATTTAAAATTCAAAACTTTTGCAGAGTATTTGGCAAAAATTTAGGATGTCAATGCACAAAGAATAAAGAGAAAAGAATCCAGGAAAGAAGCAGAATGAGATAGGCTTGTCATTAATTCTTGAAATAACGCTTTAAATCTCATAAGATTTACATTTAAGGGGCTGGGGTGGATTGTGGCAGGTGCTGGACAGTAATTACATCTCCCGGACTCTCTGCACCTGAACCACAGATTTTATCATTTTAATATCTTCACTGCACTTCCCTGAACATCCCTGTGAGTGCTGAATCCCTCAGCTCCCTATCCCTGATACCCAGGATTTTAAAAAAAGAGAGGAAGAGGGTCTGGTTGCTGCAAGCAATGGGTGCCTTGAGCCCAAGAATGTGGAGCAGAGACCAGGAACAAATGTTCTTTTTCCAGATTGTCTGTGCAACCATAGACAACAACAAGATCATTCTGAACATCGATAACAGCCGGATGACAGCTGATGACTTCCGAGTGAAGTGAGTACCTGGGGGCTGTCCCCTCCTCTGTCACCACCCTCAGGGCTCTCAGCTGCTCTCCTGTGACCAGGACAGGCTGAAGGATGTGCAGAGCTCTCTAGAGCTATCCTCATTAGGGACAGTTCCAGGAGGGGAAGTTTGGACTGCCAAGCTGGTTTTGAGTAGAGATTAAAAGAAGCAGAAGGGATCTGCAGACTGGGAGCAGTGAGGGTTCAGCCGGGCTACTGCTCCAGCATGTGCTGTCTTTCAGAGGGGAAGGTTTTGGGTTTTCCTGTCAGAGCTCAGAAACGCTGGTTGTGTCAGACACTGACTGCTCTTTCTTTCTTGTTTCCTCCCTCACAGGTACGAGACGGAGCTGGCCCTGCGCCAGAGCGTGGAGGCTGACATCAACGGGCTGCGCCAGGTGCTGGATCAGCTGACGCTGTGCAGGTCTGACCTGGAGGCACAGCTGGAGTCGCTGCGGGAGGAGCTCTGCTGCCTGAAGAAGAACCACGAGGAGGTAGGTCCTGCCCTCTCCTGTACAAAGCGTTTGCTCCTGTGGGATCCATCCTCCTGGGGCGCTGCTGCGGAGGGCTGTGGTTGATGGAGACCATCGTGTGGCCCAGGAGCCATGAAGGTCCATCAGAGAGGGGCTCTGCAGGGCTCTGCTCCCTGTGAGGGAACTTGGCTCTCTGCATTCATTCCTTCATTTTAAACCTGACCTGATCTGGATGGTGTTTCCAGGAAATGTGCTGTCTGAGGAAGCAATCGACTGGAGATGTGAGCGTGGAGGTCAATGCCTGCCCTGGCCCAGACCTCAGGAAGATCCTGGAGGAGATGAGGTGCCAGTATGAGACGCTGATTGAACGCAACCGCAAAGAAGTTGAGGATTGGTACGAGTGCAAGGTGAGTAAATTCCCGCAGCTCTGACTTTCCCTGGCTAACACCCAGGCAATGGTCCCACAGGGATTTGTTGCATGTAAAAACCACCCAACAGACTGTAAGAACATTTAGCATTGTTTCACACTGACCAAGTGACACAAGGGGAGGGACACTGGAAGCAGCACTATTAGAAGACAAAGAGGAATGACCAGCCAGATTTACACTACCATTAGGATGAGAGTTTTCACCCAAACCCTTCTCATTTCATGTCTTTGCTCTTTCTAACTTCTCTGCTCTTTCCTTAATACTTGATCCAACTTACACTGCACATTTCCTGAAGCTCTTTATGCTGGTTTGGTAATTTCAGATTGAGGAGGTGAATCGGGAGGTTATTACAAGTGGTCAGGAGGTGGAGACGTGCAACAACCAGGTGACTGAACTGAGACGCCAATTGCAAGCCCTGGAAATCGATCTCCAAGCTCAGCTCAGCCAGGTGAGTGTGAGCTGGTGCAAGCCTCAGCCATCTCACAGAAGCTGTAGCTAAATGCAGTGTTTCTCCTGCCTGTATTTGTCTTATGTCCCATGTCACTCCTCAGAGGGACAACCTGGAGTCCTCACTGGCGGAGACAGAGTGTCGCTACAACAACCACCTTGCTGAGCTGCAGAGCCAGATCACCTGTGTGGAGCAGCAGCTGGCTGACCTGCGGGCAGAGATGGAGTGCCAGAACCAAGAGTACAAGATCCTGCTGGACGTCAAGTGCCGCCTGGAGCAGGAGATCCACACGTACCGCTGCCTGCTGGAGGGTGGCCAGCAGGATCTTATGTAAGTGGGCTTGAGACACACCAGAAAAATACAGTAAAATACCTGTGTCCTGGTTATTTCAACATAAGAGCAAAGTGAAGGACCTGCTCAGCTGCTTCTCCCTTACTGACCTATTTGGGTTGCCTGGTCAGGGTTATGACCTGCTTCCTCCCCTGTGCCAATTGCTGCCACAAGGAGAACGGTCACTGCAGCATTCTGCTGATTTTCTGTCAAAAATGGAAACAGACTGACAGCAACAGGGACACTGAAAATCTGTAGCTCTAGTTTTTATGCCATTTCCCTTACTAAAATATTATTTTCCTGTCTCTTCAGTCAGCAAGGAGGAATTGGTCAGTCTTCGGGTCTAGGAGGAGGAGTTGCAAGAAGCAGTGGGATAGGAGGAGGAGGCATCATTAGGACAAGCCACACTTACACTTCGTCTGCCCAGATTCCATCCTGTGCAGCTGCGGAGATCCAAGGTAAGAACTATCCCACTCCAAACATTTCCACAGTCTCAGCTCTAATGAAACACTGATGGGCTGGAAGAAAAATCTTTCCCATGTAGCTTACATATGCTAGTTGAAAGTTTTATTGTGGGGCCCCTGGGAAATACGGGACAAAAGCCACAGAGGAGTGGCTGAGATGAGAGCTTTTGGGAGCTGGGACTCTGTTGGGACACATGAGAATTGCTAAAGAGAAGAGGGATAGAAAGGAGAGGGACAGAGCCAGCAGGCAGGCAAGCCATGGAGAACATGGAGAAAGGACTGACGTGAGATGTGGGACAAAGAAAGGAGCTGGAGAAAGGAAAAGTACTCAGAAATTAGGTGGGCAAAAAAAAAGTGGGAATTGTGGGAATCATGGAAATACTGGCAGATAACTATTAGTCATAATTCAAGGGGAAACTTCCAGTCAAACTGAAAAGGAAAGAAGGAAATATAATGACAGTTGGTCCAGGAGAATGACGTGAGCAGGGGCACTGATCTGCCATGGACCCCCCAATGCCATTCCCTCATCCAGATCACTGCTGGAGCAGTGTCTGAAGCTTCTACTTTTTGGCATTTTAATGCAGCCTGTGCTGCAGCCAGTGACAGATCCATCTGCCTGGCTGGCAGGAGCCATCAGATCTTCCCAGGAAGGGGCAGTATTTATCTGAAATTCTAATTGAATTCGCTTGTGAAACGATCACGTGTAGGGAATGACAGTGTGGGAAAGAATCTATTTTTGCTATAAACACAGTAATGTTTCCTTTGATGTCTCCAGTGCCTTGCCGAAGGATTTGTGATTAAGCAGAGAAACAAGAATATCCAACAAGAGAAGCCTGAAGCAGAGCTATGGATGAAGAGAGAGAATTATTTACTGCATGTGTCTGCAGAGAGCACGGAGCGTGCTCGTCTGTGTCGCTCAGCCGTGCTAAGCAATGTGTCAGAGGGATGAGCAGAGCATTGGGCCACATTCTGCTTTATTTTGCTATTTGCTTTTCCAGTCTGTGTGGCCCAGCACCACGACTGTTGCTGTAGTCAGCCAGGGCTATGATCACTTATGTACCTGCTGGTGAAAATTGTCTCTAATAAAACTTTGCTTCTGCCTGATGCAATCAAGAACCCTGTGTCTCAAACTGAGTTCCTTTTGAACACCAGGTGCTGATCCAAGGGGCACCTAAATTGGTCAGGATCATCCTGCCCTGGAACAAAGCTGCTTTGCCAGTGGGAGCCAGAGAGTGGCCTCGCTGACCTGGCAGGTCTTGTCCAGCTCCTCCCTGTTGTCACAGCCTGAGGCAGGTGTTGCCCACCCCTGTGTGACACCTGCCTTGACCCCCATGTACAGGCAGGTCAGGCAGAGGCCTGTGTCCTTCTCACACAGCACTGGGCTAAAACACAGTTTTAGAAGAGTTTTGAAAGTCAGGGATTGAACATCTGGAGACAGTTTGCCTTGGTCCCAGTCTAGTGCTGACACATCTGGGTTGAGCCCTCTCATGCTCCATGTCCCAGCCTGGGGACTGTTGAGGATGAAATCTCGGTCCCCACAACCGATTCAGTTTCTGCTGACATGGCCTATATTCCAGCCTATCCTTTTCATTTTATAGGAATCTTCACACTGGGAAAAGGACTGGAGGCAAAATGTTTATCTCCTCTCTTTTCCCATAGTGACTGAGTCATTTACTGGTCATCCTTAGATTACCAGAGTTTCGACTTGAAAATCAGGAGTGGTTGAAAGATCATCTTTGTGTTAAACACACCTTGTCTGGGGAGCTTTGGAGGGCAGGGTGGGAGCTGAAAAAGTGCAGTTTAACACAGAATAGAATGGAGAAAAAAGCCAGGTAGGGCCATTGAACACCCAGAGCCAGCCAGTTGTCACAAGCGAGGCAGGTCAGTCTCTCCTTGGCCTCGACCAGCCATGCAGCTGGTGCTGAGCTGGTTTTGTCCTGGCGCTGACCTTCCAGAGCAGCCGTGGGCCACAGTGAGCTGGCAGAGTCACTCTGGGTTTGGAGAACTGGCAGTTCAAAGTATTGTGAGGGTGCTTTGAGGATTAAATTGTTGGTCCAGAATGTCAAGCAGTGGTGGCTTTGACTGTGGTGTGGCTGTTATAGAGTCACATTCACTTGTGAGATGACCCAGTAAAGCAAAACTTGTGGTTATTCTTTTCCATCAGAGGCTGGAGGTTATGGAGCAGCCAGACTCAGGGCAAGAGGAGAACAGAAGACAAAACCACTTCAGGACTGTACATACAGTGTAGTGTGGAACACTTTTCTATTGCCAGTTCTTTCTATAGCGACATCAATTTCTCTGATGATACAGAAATAGACTTAACATGGTAGCAAATGCCTGAAGAAGCTCAACCACTAACGTCTTGGAGAGCAGGTGAAAGGCACCCTTCTCCTGTTTTGAGAGGCCACAGAGAGATGTCTCAGTGATATTTCTTTATTTCATCTACCAGACACTAAGTTTAATAGTATCCATGGGTAAAACAAGATAATGCATCACTGGAACACCTGCAATGACTCAGAAGAGTGGCCAAAGGTAGAAGTTTTTAAACCAAGACTAAATTAAGCCTTATTAAAAGTTCCATTCCAGCCCTACAGGAAGTCCCAGACTTGATGCACAATCCTTTTAGTAGACATATATGGCCAGTGCTTCACAAGAGATCAAAAGAGATACATATTGTGGCTCTAATGGCAAATTTCCTTGTGTTGGACCCCAGTGGATATCCCATTTGTTCTCAGAACTCTGTCTGGAAGTTGAAAAGCAAGTCTTTCCCTTTCCATTCCCATTGTCTCCTCCTGCCTTGTTCAGTGCAAACACAGCCAGTGAGATAACCCACTGCTGCCCTTTTTGGCCTCAATCCTTCCCAATCTATGAGTCCTCACCCTCTTGTTTCTAAAACTATAAAACCATTACACTGAGACTCTTCCAGTTCCCAGTCTTCTGGAAACTCTCAGCTACCTATGATATGCAAAAGCTTCCCAGTCTCTCCTGGCAGCCCCAGCAGATTCCCACCAGCTGTGGGCTGGTTCCTCCGCTTGTGAACTGCTACTGACATCTAGCTGCTCCTCCAGATTCCCTGGGCTCATATCAAAGACCCTCCCACCCTTCTCACCACATCCAGCAGGTCCAAAGCGTGCACTTTCACAAAGGAGCTGTCCTGAATTCCTGAGAGGTGAAAGAGACCTAATGACATGGCCAGAAAGACTCTAATGATCCAGAAATTATGAATATGCCTCTGGAAAGCCCTGGGGGGTACAGCCTCAGCTCCTGGGACGCTGTGATGTTGTTTGTGGACCTACAAGTTAGGATGAGTCTGGATGGCAGATCAGGAGAGGCAGGTTGTGATTAACAGCTCCCCAGCAGAAAACACCCTGGAAACACTTCATCTATTAAAGAGCTGCAAATTATGGAGCTGCAAACCTTGGAAACTACATTTCCATAGGATTTTCCTAGTTCTTTGTGCTGAAGAGACAGACCCAGGAAGCTTATGAGTTCAAGTAACTGAATGAAAACATGAGGGAAAGGTTAATTTCATTTTTTAAGGTCTCAGAACAATTACTTAATTTCATCTTAGTTTAACTAGTGCCCTCATTTCCTGGAGATGAACAGGAAGAGTACCAAGACAGAGGGAAGTGTGTGCAGAGCGAGGCTCCTGGGCACAGGTGGCTGCTGCAGGCACACAGAGGGGTGAGGGGCAGAGGGGACCGGGGTGTCTCGGAGGAGCAGCAGCGTCCCCGGGGTGCAGACTCCCTCCACTCCCACGGAGCTCAAGTCATCCCGTGTTTCTGCCTGCGCTACACTGATGTGCCTGCGTGATAACTGCGGAGCCGGGGAAGGAATGTGTGCTCACTCAGGAGAGATGCTTGCTGCAGACAGCTGTTGGGAAACTCCTGAGGAATCATCCGCAGACTAGGCAGAGCTTCCAGCGACGCAGCTTACAGCAGTTTCGGTTCGCTCCTGCCACCACACCCTGACTCCCAATTATGTCTCCAGTCCTAGGAATGAAATCCAGCAATTCCTTCCTATACACAATAACTTTATTAGAGCTTTTACCTATTCTGAGCTTTGTTTCTGAGTGTTTTGGGCCAGAGGGAGGCCCAGTGTATCAGGCAGGGCAGGCACTGTGTCTGGGTTCAGCTGCAGCTTAGCCAGCGGTGAGCGCTTTGTCTTGGAGTAAATCACTTTGGGAAGCCTCTCCACACCCGTCTCCAGCCTGCTGGAGATATCACTGGACTGTTTCTGCCTTTCATGGCATGGATAAGGAACATCCAAGGAGGCAAAGAAAAGGGGATTCATCTTTGCAACAGAAATGAAATAAGAGCAATAAAATGATGAGTAAATCCATGAATACTGGGATAATTCAGTTCTTAAGTAAATGGGATCACATACCCTCCATAACAGTAGCTATTCCAATCCACAACCCTGACACTGAGTGAGTATTTTAGCAAGAGTTTGAACTCACTTTTCCCTGGTGAAAGAGATTTGGGGAATTTCTTACAAGGAACAGTTGGGTTCAGAAAGCCATGGAATGCCTGTCCCTTGCTCCGTGGCCACTGGAAAAGAGACTCCCTAGGGAGAAGGCCAGTGCTCTGGAGTGTCAGCAAAACATCACATGAAAAGAAGCTCAGCCTGAATTTTGATGACAAAATTGTGAAAGGATTCTTACTTTTTATTTTCCTTGCTTAGATAATATTTGGAAATATTACTGACTGAGAGCCTCTAGTTTGTACCAAATCCAGCTTCTCCAGCCCAGGTAGAACTGCCCAGGGCAGTGACTACTCTGCAGCTCTATCAGCAGTTCTGTCTTTATATGTCCCAGGACAGCAAATCCCAAAGCTCTGATTAAAATGCAGCACGTATTGACAGAGAAATTGGCCATAGGATGTTTCCACTCCCATCCACTGTTTCAAAACCACCCTTTCCCAGCAACAATTACAATCCATAATGAAGAGAAGTACAGAAATTATCTTTCACTGAACAACAGGAAATATTTAAAGCACTTTTACCTTCCCTTACACTCTCCCATAATGAAACAAATCCTTTGTGAATTACTGGAGAGCCACAATCATGTATGAAGAACCTTTCATCCATCTGCATTAAGAGATCCTTCCTTGGTCTCACTTGTCTCGCAGCAGAGTGTTTCAGATTTGTCATTTTGCCAGTGGAGAGATTTAAAGGTTAATCTCTGTGTCTCTGATCTTTCCAGAGTTCTTACATCATTCTTCATACTTCACTCGAAAAGCAAACTTAGTATTTCTTCTTTCTTTTTCATCTTACATATTCCAGCCTCAGCACCTTGCATGAAAACTGCTTATTCAACTCAAAATAAAATGAAAATAAATTAATGAGAGATAAAGAGCTCTTTGATGCAATAACCTTTAATGATTTCTTCCTGGTATGTAATTTAGGACAGTGTTTTTCCTGGCTTAATGCTGTAAGTTTGCATCATAAACAAAAAGCTGATGATTCATAAAACATTATTGCTAATGTATTTTTGAAATTAGCAAGAGACATGTAAAGTATCTTCCTTGTCTACCAGGCTTCTTGAAAGGAAACTTCCCTTTGAGAAATTATTCTTGGCACCAATGGCTGGAGTAGCCAGCCTTATGGGAAGAAGAAGCAGTGGTGACACCCACTGTGGAAGGTATAAATAGGGATCGGCGGCCACGGACAGCTCGCAGTCTGATTTCGTATCAAGCTGTGCATCTTGCTTTGGGCTTCTGCTTGCATTTCCGACCACTGTCGCCATGAGTTGCAACATTAAGGAGACTATTACTGTGTCTAGCAAAGGCAGGAGCAGTGGTGGCAGCTGTATCATTGGTGGTGGTGGTGGAGCACGGATTTCTTCCTATGGCATAGGCAGTGGCAGAGGTTTTTCTGGAAGGAGTTACTGCGGTGGAGTGAATTATGGAGGGGGACTGAGTGTTGGTAGCTTGGCTGGTGGGAGCTATGGAGGTGGCAACTGCTATGGCAATGGCCTCGGGTTTGGCCTTGGAGGTGGTGTGGTTGTTGGTGGTCTTGGTGGCGACTGCTTGCTTTCATCCTGCGATGAGAAGGTCACCATGCAAAACCTCAATGACCGCCTGGCTTCCTACCTGGACAAGGTGAAGTGCTTGGAGAAGGAGAATGCTGAGTTGGAGTGCAGGATCAGAGAGTGGTACGCGACACAGGGCCTCTCCTGCGAGCCCCGCGACTACAGCTGCTACTACAAAGAGATTGAAGATCTTCAGAACCAGGTAATCCCTCCTCGGGTTGTTCCTCCCCTTTTGAAAGCTTACTTCTTAATTTCTGGGTTGTTCCTCCCTTACTGAAAGCTTATTGCTGAATTTGTGGTTAGAACCTACTGCAGTTGTTGGAGGGAACTTTGGTGCTTCTGAATGTCTTTGTAAACAGAAACTTTGGCAAATTCCCCTGTGGTATTGCTGAGTGTGGGGGCACATAGAGGATGGGTGCTGCAAGGTGATATGGGTGGGAGAACACTGTGAAAAGGAGGAAGGATGCTTTGGTACGTTGTATTTGATTATACAACTGTAAATGTGATATTACCAATGTACTCTGAGGAAATGTAGTGGTGTCAGCCCCACAGGAAAAGCAAAGCAAGCTATGGAGTAATGAAAAACATATACATTGAATGCTTTATCAAATGAAATGTTATAAATTCTAGGTGAGAAAAGCTGAGAATTGAAACTGATTGTCACAGTGGCACAAACAGCCTGATATTAGTTAGTCCACAATGAAAGTTATGGCTGATCCTAAGGCTTAAAGACACCTTCCCACGATCTTCCCTGAAGGTCCTTAAGTCTGAGGCCCAGAACGTGCCAGCTTGAATGCCAGTTGAGATTTAGTATCTTAAGGAAGGTTCTTTAGGTTCATTTTTGGAAGCATCTTTAGAACTTGCCTTTAGATCTTGAAACTGGGAAGTCCCATCTCACAACTCTTTAATTCCCAGCTCTATGTGGTTTATCTCTTTTCTTCTGTGACTAAAGGAGGCAAAGCCACCTCCTTCAACTTCTCTGCTGAAGGGATAAGGTTACTTAAGTAAGAAGGTAACAGAAAAATAGAATTGTGAAGAGTTACTACCTAATTGCAATGCAGAAAGACCTGTAGACCAGAACAGGAGAGAGGAGACATCTCTCATCTCTCTTTTCATCTCTCATGAAAATTTGCTGTTTTTCAGATTGTCTGTGCAACCATTGATAACAACAAGATCATCCTGGACATTGATAACAGCAGGATGGCTGCTGATGACTTCCGTGTGAAGTGAGTGCCCCTCCATGAACCTGCTGCCTCCCCCCTGCCCTGTTCCACCTCCCTGGGAGGCTCAGAGCACTAATTATAGAGACTCCAGACACGTCTCCCCACACCACTGTGGTAGGGCAGGATGATGAAAGGCATTTTGCTCCTGGTCACCAGCCCTCCCTTAATTAGTGTTCTTTGGTAAAATATTTAGCAACTGCGTTTGTGGTGAGGCTGAGGACAAACACCTCAGGGAGTGGCCCATTTTTAACCCAGACCAATGCAGATGGGATCAACAAAGCAGAAATGCAGATGAATAAGTGATACCAACTATATGGTGAGCAGGAGCAGAGAAAAAACATGAGGAAGAAAAGCACATAACAGACAGGAAGTAGTGCAGAAATCCAAGGCATGGTGCATTCAGCTTGGACAGCAAAATGCAGAGCAAAGCATGGAGCTGGGAAAGGAGATCCTGGCACATACCCCATGTGGGACACCCCCATCCTGAATCTGTGCTTTCTAACACAACCCAGGTACGAGACGGAGCTGGCCCTGCGCCAGAGCGTGGAGGCTGACATCAACGGGCTGCGCCAGGTGCTGGACCAGCTGACGCTGTGCAGGTCTGACCTGGAGGCACAGCTGGAGTCGCTGCGGGAGGAGCTCTGCTGCCTGAAGAAGAACCACGAGGAGGTAGGTCCTGCCCTCTCCTGTACAAAGCGTTTGCTCCTGTGGGATCCATCCTCCTGAGGCGCTGCTGCGGAGGGCTGTGGTTGATGGAGACCATCGTGTGGCCCAGGAGCCGTGAAGGTCCATCAGAGAGGGGCTCTGCAGGGCTCTGCTCCCTGTGAGGGAACTTGGCTCTCTCCATTCATTCCTTCATTTTAAACCTGACCTGATCTGGATGGTGTTTCCAGGAAATGTGCTGTCTGAGGAAGCAATCGACTGGAGATGTGAGCGTGGAGGTCAATGCCTGCCCTGGACCTGATCTCAGGCAAATCTTGGAGGATTTGAGATGCCAGTATGAAACACTGATAGCGCGCAACCGCAAGGAAGTCGAGGATTGGTACGAGTGCAAGGTAAGTGACACATTTGCGCTGCAAACCAGACTGACATAGGCAGCCCCGGGCTCAGGAGCCTTTCAGAGACCAGACATGTAGACAATAAGCAGCTCTTGCTTCTCAGTGAAGCCCAAGAGCAGCACTCATTATAGCCTGTGTTCCACAGGAGCCACAGGCCTGTCTGACCAGTTTGTTATGTCCCATCTGAAACAGCAGCATTTGCCACAAAGCCTTGTGCTGTGTTGTTGGAACAGAGATACCCCCCATTTGGATTAAAGAGATTTAATAGCCATGAGGTTAATGGGATTTGTAAAATGAACAAGCAGTGGAGCCAGTGGAGCCCTGTGCACAGAGATCCTGGCCTGCTCCCTGTTTCCTTTTGCTGAATGATCACCATGTTCTGCCCCTGTAAAAGCAAGTCCAGTGTACCCAGATATTCCCTGAAGCTCTTTATGCTGGATTGGTGATTGCAGATTGAGGAGGTGAATCGGGAGGTTATTACAAGTGGTCAGGAGGTGGAGACGTGCAACAACCAGGTGACTGAACTGAGACGCCAATTGCAAGCCCTGGAAATCGATCTCCAAGCTCAGCTCAGCCAGGTGGGTGATGAGCTGACTCACAGCTCCGACTGGTCCCTGCTGGGTTTCTTAGCATGAACAGCCAGACCTGCCAACCAGCATGGTGGTGGTGAATGGCATGTTCATTTTTGGCTTGGAAACAACAAACTCCAGGGTGACACTGAAATGATTCTTGCTTTTTTTGCTTATCTTATCAGAGAAATAACTTGGAATCATCTCTGGCTGAAACAGAATGCCAGTACAACACCCTTCTTGGTGAGCTACAGAACCAGATCACGTGCGTGGAGCAGCAGTTGGCTGAAATAAGAGCGGAAATTGAGTGCCAGAACCAAGAGTACAAGACCTTACTGGACGTCAAGTGCCGCCTGGAGCAGGAGATCCAGACCTACCGGTGCTTGTTGGAAGGAGGACAGCAGGACCTCATGTAAGTACCTCTCTAGATCTGCTAGAGAATAAATTAAAATATCAGGGATGTGTATTACAGATTTCTTTAAGATGAAAAGTTGCCTCATGAACAACTTCCTTGTAATGAAAATTCCAATCAGAACTAAATGTCAGTCCTCAGGATCTGCAAAGCAGAACAACAAATCTGTTAACTGCTGGTGACAACAGTGTCACTTCTGGCATTATGTCACCATTGGTGACAGTCCCTTTTTTATAACGAGATGGGTGAGAACTGTCCATGCCAAAGGGGAACACAAATGCAAAGCAACTCTGAAAGTGGAAGAAAATATAATGTAAAATACTGTGACCCCCATATAGGCCATAGTTTGAGACTTTGTCATGTAGTTAGTCAGCAGTGACATGTAAAGTTCTAAATTTCCCTATTTCTCTCACCAAATTTATCCCACTAGTCACGGAGGAGGAATCGGAACTGGTGGAGGGGTCATTAGGACAAGCCACACCTACACAACAACTTCAGCTGCCCACTGCCAGCCCCAGGTCCCGCCCTGCAAGACCGGAGACATACAAGGTAAGAGCCGTGTTTTCATGAAAGGAAAACTGGCTTTGCTCATTTCCTTGTGCACTGAGGCCAGGAGACAGCAGATTCCTAGGACATGTCACTGGCCTCTTCTCAGAGTCACTGTGCTACAGGGGGGATCTGTTACAGTGCTGGTGTCACTGAGAAATAGGTTTAAAGAGAGCTTGGACTGAACATGGGGTGCAGGAAGCAAATGGGAGATGGGGAGGAAACGTAAAATGCGGAAGAGAAAGCCAGGGGAATAAGGCATAAAGGGAAGATCTGGAAAAAGAAGTAAAGACGATGACAGCCAAAGCTTAGCAAAAGAATCTGGGAAGAGTGAAAAGAGTAAATCTCTAACTTTACCAGTGAAAGTTCCCATCAAAGCAAATAATTTAGGGAACTTCTGGGGTTTCCTGAGTTGCTGCCAACTGCACCAGCTTAGCAGTGCATTCCAGAAACAAGGGCACCACACAGATCAGATTTCTGTTATTTGAAGGATTTTACTTGTGTTTCAGTCAAATAATGCTGCTGTGTTTTCTCTCCAGTGACCTGCAGGAGAATTTGTGATTAAGGAGAAACGGACTGGAAGGTGACAGGGAAACCCACAGACAACCCAGGAGCACTCCGTGTTCACTGCACCCTCTGTGCAGAGAAAGTAGAAGTAACTCAGCGACGCTTGGCCACGTAGCTAAAGGGGGTGTCAGGAGCCACCTCCCCTGTTCTGCTCTTCTGTTCTGCAATGCTGTAACCTCTAGAAGTTACCTGAGTTAGTCAGGTCACTTATGTACCTGCTGGTGAAAATTGTCTCTAATAAAACTTTGCTTCTGCCTGATGCAATCAAGAACCTGTGTCTCAAACTGAGTTCCTTTTGAACACCAGGTGCTGATCCAAGGGGCACCTAAATTGGTCAGGATCATCCTGCACTGGGACAAAGCTGCTTTGCCAGTGGGAGCCAGAGAGTGGCCTCGCTGACCTGGCAGGTCTTGTCCAGCTCCTCCCTGTTGTCACAGCCTGAGGCAGGTGTTGCCCACTCCTGTGTGACACAGGAGGAGTCAGACAGGCCAGCAGCGCTGGAGCTCATCAGTGACAGAACAGTGACAGGAACTGCCATGCCAAGGCTCAGGCAGGTGTGTACCCACACACAGGTACCACCTTAGCAGCCACCTCTGGTGCACATCTCCAGCTGCTCTCCAGATGTGTCAGGTGTTCAACTGGGAGATGTGGTGGTGCTGGGGAGCACGATGTCTGTCACACAGGTGTCTCCTGGCCCCGCCTGTCTCCCAGACTTGTGCAGTGTGAGCATGTCCGAGTGGTGATGCCCCTCGGCAGAGCAAATCCCACCTCCTCTGTGTCATACTGCCCGGAGAGGATCCTGGGGGGACAGTGCCCCTTCTCCTGGGTGCCTGTCAGCAGAGCAGCAGGTGCTGAGATGGCAAATGTTCTCAGAAACCTCCTCTGCTCTTCAGACAGCCAAGGTGTAGTTGGACATCCACAGCAGAGACACCCACAGGACGGGAAGAGCTGATGGCCTGGAAGCCGTTTTTGAACCTTATGTGACACGGTACATAGAATTCTCCCACCTAAACACGTGTCAAATCTTTTGGACGCCTTTGCTGAGAAATTAAAAAACATTTGAAACATAAATTCATTTCCCCAAGCCCCGCTCCAGACTATGCCACACGCGTGCAAAAGAGCATTTCTGCCTCTGCTCTGGCGGGTTTCTGCGCTGCAATAAGCGGGACGGGGCAAAGGGAGGGCGGAGTTTGGGCTGTGAGGAAGCGGAGAAGGGACAACAGTGATCCCTGGCGGCCGGGAGGCGGCGGGGACGGGCGCTCCCGGAGCGGCCGCGCCGGGACTAGAGATGCTGATCCCGACAGCGGGGAGGAACCGGGGATCCCTGCCGGCAGCACCGCACCAAAGTGGGGACGGGCCAGGGTCACCTCCTGATCTTCCCAGACTGGAATTTCTCCCTATAGCTGCCCAAACCTTTGAACAAAGCACCGGAGCTGCTGCTCGCTCCTCCCAGCAGAACAGCGTGAATCAGATCCTCCGGGAGCGAGAGGCAGATGCTCATCGAAACTAAAATCCTGGGAATTTGGCACCTGAGTTTTCACGTTCAGCTCTATCGGCACTGCCTTTCTTGTACCACAGAATAAAATAGCAACCTGAAGCACCCGTGAAAATACTTACTCTGGGTTGGGTTTTGTTGTTTTTCCCAGAGGAAAGAGAAATTTAAAATACTATACTGGGTTTGTTTTGTTTTATTTTATTTTGGTTTTTTTCCAGAGGACAGAGACATTGAACATGCCTGAGAATACAGAGCAAAGCTGGCCAATCCAAAACCTGCCCAGTGTGGACCGAGTCTGAAGCAGAAGTTTGTCATTAGCACTGTATTGATGTATTTAAAGTCACGTTAAAATTTAAGGGCAGCTGGAATAATTAGTAATCCTGACTGACATGCAAATGCTTCTTGTGCTGAAGAACACGGAAATGGAGAAAGCGCCTGGGAAATCCTGGCACTTCCCAGCTCTCCCCATAAGGTGTCAGCTGTTCCCAGCTGGCAGATCCAAAGGAAACACTGACCTGTCAGTGTCCTGGTCCCGAGCCCCTGTCCTGGTCCCGGCCTGTCCGGTCCCTGCTCTGCCCGCGATGTGCAAACACCGCGTTACCTGAGACCAAAGTCTGAGATTCTGCTTAAAGCCGGATTCACACTTTCCTAAGAGGCTCAGAGACACTAAGTTTGTGGACACGCTAATCCTGACTCTCTCTCAGTGGAAGTAGTTGCTGTTAGCCTATCCAACAGAAGTACAATAATATGTGATTAAAAGAAGATGATACAAAAATGCATCAATCCAATTTGCAGAAATTTCAGCCCTGCCCAGCCCTTGCCCTGCAGCGGGGTTGGCAGCGCTCCCTCTGCGCCCCCGAGCCCTGTGCCCACCGAGCCGAGCGATCCCCACACATTCTGCGTGCGGATATTTGTATATATATATGTATATATATGTGTATATATATATATATATATATACACGGGATATTTGGAGCTGCAGGAGCTGAACGATCCCCGGCCCTGGGCTGCAGGTGCTCTCTAGAGGGCACTCGGCTCCCACCGAGCTGCCGAAGGGCGCCCGCGGCAGAGGCGAGCGGCAAAACCAGAGCTGGGGGCTTGGCTCATCCCCTCCCAGCAGAGCCAGCCGAGCAAAGTGGTGTCTGAGGGATGTGCTGGGGACGCCCCAGTGCCGCAGAACACGGAACGCGCTACCAGCCCCAGCATCCTGCTCCAGCTCCGCCGGTATTTAATGGTCACGCTCGTAGTGAGGCTGACATGACCCGGTTCTGTGTGTGACTGTTCAGGGATGGTGCAGGTGTCCCCCTGCCTCCCACAGACCCCAGATGTTCTCCCGTGTGGGGGTGCGTGGGACGGACGCCAGGCTGAAACTCGCTCACCAATCTGCTAATACCTGTTTGTTTTCCAAACGGCACTGGAATGTTTTGCATCGTGTTGTTAGGTGGGGACACAGTGAAACCCAGGGTCGCCTCAGGGGCTGTAAATGTGCTGTGATGACCCTTTGCTAATGAGGGTCCTGCCGATGGAGCAGCAGCTGAGACCCCAGAGAGTCAGCTGGGCCAGGGGCTGTTTAGACCCACAGTGAAGCAGTTCCAAAGAAAAGAGTTTGTGCTCTTCTGAAAGTCTCTTACGGCTCTGACTCACCTAATTACAGCTCCTATCATAACCACCATCGCTCTTTTGGGTGGTGGAGCTTTTGAAGGTGCTCTTTAATGTTTCATCACTACTCGGCTCTGCAATAGCGAATGAGTAACAGATCAGGTAGAATGCAGGCAGGAATTAGGTTTTTCCCTAAAGGAGGGATGTTTGCTGGATTGGACACTCGTGACTGCCCTTCCCTAGAGGGCAGCGGGTCACCTGCCCATGCCGAGTGCAGCTCTAACTGACCAGTGGGTGAACATGCTGCATTTGGACCACTGGACACAACAGGGACAGATTGCAGGGATATTCCCTGTGACCACACACCTCGGGGTGTGGGTGGACGCCACGATTACACCCTGTCTTGCGGAATAGCGCAGGAGAGGCGGGGACTTACCCTCTCACTTCAAAACAGGTATTTTAAAACCCTCCACTTAGAAAAAGCCTAAACAGTTTTTGGCATAAGGGAGTCACAGAATCATTTAGGTTGGAAAATCCCTCTGAGATCCTCAAGCTCTTCACACAGCACTGCAAAGCCACCACTTGCAGGTGATTTTCACAGACTATCAGTGAGATCTAAAACCATACTGTATGTTTTAGGTTGTGGGAACCAACCGAAGCACACCAGTGAGGAGCCCCATGCCTGGATGTCATGGTTTGAATGAGGCACCATCTTTTGACAGAATTATTTCAAATTAAGAAAATACATTTATAGAAAATCTCACTTTTCACTAGAAATTGGAACTGGCAGCATTTTCAACCTCAAATATTTCTGGATGGAACTGCTGCCAGGCACCCACAGCTGTATTAGTGGGGGGAAAAAAGATTCCAAACACATTGTCCCCTCAATACAGAGAGAACAATTAGGAATTGTTGGGTAGGAATTACTTTTTGCTTAGAGCTCTCAGTTAATCCACTAATAAAACAGTAAATATGATTGAGCTCTAATATGTCACAACTGATCTAAATCAGATTTTCAGTTTTCAAACATCTAACTTTTTATTGATAAGAAAAAAATCCTCATCATTTAAATTTTAATGGAGAAGAGAACAGTTTCATGCCAAGTGTCAGGCAGCTGAATCTCACTGGAAAGGGGAGCAGAGTACAAACAAGAATGATGTTCACCCTCCAACACAGTCACACTGCATAGCCTGGCTTTCTTTTCTGCTCTGAAGAGATCCTATGGGATTATCCAGTGTTAATAAAACTGCCTGATGATCATATAATGGGAGTTAGTTTATAACATACAATTACGAGAATGAGTCATATTCCCCAGGTGGATATTTCATAGTTTTTCTCTGTGTAGCAACATACAAGAATTGAGTTTTCCTGACAAGACCTGGCCAGAAGTAGGAAGGATGGAAAAGGAGCCCAGTGAAGCACCAAAAATGTGGACAACAGTCCAGTTTTGACCCCACAAATGTGCTCAGCAGCCTCGGTGGTTTCTCCCAAACACATCAGTGGGAGAGTATGGGTGTGGAGCTGGGAAAGGGGGTGCTGGGGGCTGAGAAGAGCCAGCGTGTGCTCACCCACAGCCCCAGGCTGAGCTATGCCCCAGCCCCTTTCTGCTGCCACACTCCCAGAGGAAAAGGGCTTCGTTCTCCCGCAGCCTCTGCTTCAGCCAGCTGGCTTGTGCAGAGCACAGGGGAACCCTACCACTGAAATACTGAGTGAATTCCCACCAGTCCTGGCTGAGCTGTTCAGCCTTAAATAGTCCATCCTCCTCTTTGGGCAGGAGCTCTAACAGCTTCATCACAGGAAAAGGGAGAGGCCTCATTGCAAACAACTGTGGTGCCACCTGCCTCCAAGACGTTCTCCTCCTCCTCCTCCTCCTCCTCCTCCTCCTCCCTCTCCCTCCCCCAGTCTGGCTCTGCTCAGTTTTTGGCTCTGCTGCAGTGAGCAGCACCAGCCCCAGATTCTGTGACGTTTCTCTGTCCCATTTCACAGGTATCCCTGCAGATCCTTACAGTTCCTGCAGAGTTTATTGCAATTGCTTTTATGTGAAAGTTTCCCAGCCCTCCAGCTGCACCTCAGCAGCATCTCTGCATTTTGCTGGAAACATCATCTAAGATCACCCAGGAAGCTCAGTGTGTTGCAAGGGCCTGGACAATCATACTATGAGACATAACTGCAGACAAAATTACCACCCCATAAACCAGCTTCCACCTTACAGCGGCCCTGAATAAAACATTCCTTTCAGGAACCATTTGTTCTATAACTTCTATCTCTGATCCTGGCCAGGATTTCCAGACATGGTGAATCTGTCAGGCTTCTTCAGTTTGAAGGAGCTAAGTTTCATTCTTGAAGTACGTTGCCTGCACAAATTCTAGGGAAAATGGCAGTAAATGTTTCTTTCATGTATTAAAAATGAAGATATGAAGCTGCACACAAACATCCTCACTGATATTCAAATCATCAAAAAATGTTCTTTTGTTAAGGGAAGACAGGAAGGTTGGTCTTCCTAAAAGGAATGACTGATACAAAAGATGCAATAAACATCTTTCCATGGAAAAACAACAACAACAACAACAAAACCCTTCTGCAGAATTATTCATAATAAGATACATTTGTTCCCATGTCCCCGTATCAGGGGTGTCAGCAGCTGAAAGCAACAGTTAAATGGGACATAACCCAGCTGCTTCTTGAGCCAAAGCAGCTGAAAGTATAGAAGAGAATTTCATTCATTTAGGGAGAAAAGGATTTTTCACTGGAGAAAATTATCCCCCAGACTCCACCAAGAGTTGTAGTGAATCATTTAAATTTCTACAATGCAGGGGAGGCCTTGCTCCCTTGGATGTTTCAGGGATGAAGTGGAGCAGCAGGTGGAATGTGAGACATGTCCTCTGCGTGGGCCAGGGTGTGCTGGGAGGGGCCTATACCAAAAGCTGTTTCCATAAACAGCTGCTGTAACAAACAAAACTTAATTAGCAACAATCACCATCACAAAGGCTGAGTGAGAAAACAGTAATAGCCCAAATCAATACAGGAAATTGGGTATCACACAACAACTTCCACCTACAAGGTGCGACAGGTAACAGACTGGGATTTACTGAGGCTCGTGGGCCATGGTACTCAGGGGAGAAATGTCACAGGCTGAGGCTCAGGGTGCTGTGAGGGCTCACAGGGCAGATGTGCAGCTGAACTATCCACTGCATTGAGCAAAGACAGGATCTTAAAAGAAGAAAATGGAAGACGACAAGTATTTCCTACTTTTGGTCTTGCTGTGTCTGTGAATAGAAAACAAATCTGAAGAAAAAATGCTACTTTGATGTAGTTTATTGACTTAATCCCCAAACCAGGAACTTAGCCTTTCTCCTCCAAGTATTGTATTTGTGCTGCATAGGAAAAACATCCTGATAAAATTCTGAATTCCCATCAGGAACATGACCAATGACACTCCCAGGCACATCAGGAGAGACCAGCCCCAAGCCACAAAGCTTCCCCAGGTCTCTCAACCATCCTGTACCTGTATTTGGTCCAAGCATGTGAAGGGTTTTTCCCTGCAACAAGCTGCCACACTTCCTTCCCTCAGCCTGACACACACCAGTTTGGTAGTTGTTGTAACACCATTTTTCATAATTAATTTGTTATTTATAAAACACAATTACAGAGGTGTGATTGAAATAATTGCTGACACGTGATATTTGCCATTATTCACTGAGTTTTTATGAGATATTATAAAGAAGTCAGAGTGGTTCTGTGTACCTACAACATGCATCCTGCAACAGGCTTTCCAAAGACATAAAGCAATAAAGGACTAAAAATAAAGAGCATACAGCATAGGATGACCATAAACCTATGAAAATATCAGTTAGCTATAAAAAAATGAGCCAGAATTCCTGACAAATATCTGAGCATTAGAAGAGAGACAGGAACATCCATTGCTGTTCCATATCATGGCAGTGTGTTGTGCTGAGAGGGATGTGACCAGGATGAGGTGAGTGGGATGAGTTTGTTTCGGATGACTGTAAGGCAGTGCACCAGATCTCAATAGAGATCACCCTAATTCAGAGCCACCCAACAGAAATTACATGTTTTGTGTTAATAAACAAATGGTCACAAACACTTAGAGGAAAGGTTAAGCTTCCTGACACTGCCAACATCTCCCTTTGGCAAATTAAAGCTTGCAACCACACATGGAAAGCGGGTACTCCCTTCCACGGTGACACCCACTGTCTAAGGTATAAATGCTGAGGAGGGCGGCTGGAACTTGGAGCTATGATTCCAGAACAACTATAAGACCAGCTTTGAGTTTTCATCTGAGTTATTTGCTGCTGCCACTATGAGCTGCAGCTCCAAGCAGCCCCTGAAAAGCTGCCTGCGAGGGAGCAGTGGTGGAGGGGGTGGAGAGAGCAGCTCGCATTCCTCGGCCTCCTCGAGGACAATCACGAGTGGTGGTGGCAGGTTTTCTGGCAGCAGTTGTGGTGGAGGAAGCTCCCGGAGCAGCTGTGGTGGGGGAGGTGGTGGTTATGGCAGGCACAGTAGCTATGGAGGAGGAATGAGCAGCAGCAGCTGTGGAGGGAGGCTGGGTGGTGGATGTTATGGAGGGGGAATGGGTCACAGCAGCATGGGAACGGGCTTCAGGTCAGGTGGGAGCGGCTTTGGTGGAGGTGGTGCTGGTTTCAGTGGTGGCAGCTTTGGCAGTGGTGGCTTTTATGGAGGGAATGTGGGAATTCTCTCCAACGACGAGAAGCTGACCATGCAGAGCCTTAATGAACGCCTGGCTTCCTACATGGAGACAGTCAGGAATTTGGAAAAGGAAAATGCTCAGCTTGAACAGTTAATCAGGGAATGGTACCAGAAGCAAGGTCCTATTGGCCCAAAGGACTACAGCCACTATTACGAAAAAATTGAAGAACTTCAAAAACAGGTAGGATGTCCTTTGCCAGGAGAAGTTTAAGCTTTGACAGACTGAGAGGCTCAGGGAATATTTTCCTAACATGTTGTTTCTCTTCTAGATTGTGACTGCGGCTGTGGAAACCCACAAGGTACTTTTGGACCTGGATAATACAAAGATGACTGCAGAAGACTTTAGAATAAAGTAAATATATATTGCTCTTTTCCAGGCACTAACTTCCTTCCTCCTGCTTGCCTGAACTTAGTTTCATAGATTGATTCCATAAACAAATATCAATCCACAGGGACTTGGCTTCCTCCTGCTTCTCTGGCAGCACAAGTGAAATCATTTGTGAAACTTCACATTTTTCAGTATTTCTGGAGTGATCTTTGACAGGAATGCTGCCTATGGCTGCAGAGCCAGAGCTTAAAAAAGTTTTATTTTTAAGAATATAAAAACTGGGATTTTCTGTCACTAAAAGTCAGGTTAACCAGATAGATGAAACCTGAACAAAGCTGCAGTAAAAAGAGATGAAAGAGAGCACATAAAATATTTTAATATTAAAAGTTGATATTAATATTAAACTTTACATTTATTTATTATAAAGAATAATAACTTTATGTTATTAAGTAATATAAATTGTTAAATGTTAAGTACTGGCTGATGATTTCCTAATTGTTGAGAGATGCTACATGCTCTGAAGTACAGACACAAAAGCAGACACTGATTCTGGGATAGGTGAACTTTTCCATAAATAATGTCAGGGGGAGGAGGACTGAGGTGCCAGGAGCAGGGCTGACCTCTCTGCACTGTCCCTGGCGCAGGTACGAGATGGAGAGTGGGCTCCGGCAGAACGTGGAGAGCGACCTCAACAGCCTGAGGCCCATGCTGGATAACCTGACCTTGACCAGGTCCGACCTGGAAATGCAGTTTGAGTCTCTGAAGGAGGAGATCATCGACCTCAAGAAGAACCACGAGGAGGTAAGAGCCAGCTCCTTGAAACGCACACTGGAGATGTGGGAAGGTGACATCCTGTGCTCGAAACAACGACCAAGGGGCAGGGCCAGGCTGTGCCAGGGTGCCCCTGAGCTCAGCCAGGCCTCAACAAGCAATGACTGGAAAGTCAAGGCCAATTAATTGCAACACAATCCCCCCAAATATACAGATATAGATATAGATATAGATGGATATAAGTTGTTAAAGGGCTCCATTTGTGTTCATTTTCTTTGGGCCTGGGTTTTCTCTGCAGGAAATGAAACTGCTGCAGTCCCAGACCAATGGGGATGTGAATGTGAAGATGAACGCTGCTCCGGGAGAGGATCTGCTGAAAAAACTGAATGACATGAGGCAAGAATACGAAGCTATTATTCAGAAAAACCGTGCAGAGGTTGAAAAGTGGTATGAAAGCAAGGTACGTGGTGACAGCTCTTAGTAAGAATTTCCTGTAGAGGAATAACACAACATCCATTGTTTTTATGAAATAACGGTAAAGTCCATTTGGCCAAAATGAAGTAAACCACAAGTGGGCTTGAATTGCTCTGGCAGAGCAACACAAGCAAGTTTAACAGCCCCATTCTACTAGTGGCCCTTCTGCAAATTGTTGTGTTCCAGATGATCCCATGAGCATCTGATAAACTGCTATCTTGGCACTGTAAGTAAAACTCAGAAACTCCAATTCTCTACATTATTTTTCAGATGGAAGAAGTGAGTCAACAAGTCCACACAAGTAGCCAGGAAATGGAAGCAAGCAACCAACAGATCTCTGTGCTCAGACGTGAATTTCAGAGCCTGGAAATTGAGCTGCAGTCGCAGATCAGCCTGGTAGGTAACAACGGCTGCTGATCCCTGATAAGCAAAGCACTCAGGAGCTGCTGCAATGCCAGGTCAGCTGTGACAGTCAGTGAGGATCCTTGGCGTATCCAACACCATGTGGGTTTTTTCTCATGGTGGGCATAAGAATTATCTAATCCTGCCACATTGCCATAAACACTGCATTTTGTTTTCCCTTTGCAGATAGACTCTCTGCAGTCCAACCTGGAAGACACGGAACGTCGCTACAACATGCAGCTGCAGCAGATCCAGGGCATGATCGGGCCCTTGGAGGAGGAGCTGGCCAGCATCCGCTGTGAGATGGAGAGCCAGAACGAGGAGTACAAGATGCTCCTGGGCATCAAGATGCGCCTGGAGCAGGAGATCCAGCAGTACCGGTCACTGCTGCAGGAGGGGCAGCAGGGCATTAGGTACGGACATCATTTAATTAATTTTCCATCGATGCAATCAGGGCAAGAGTATAGCAGCAATATTTGTCTTAGGGACTGGTGTGAGTGATTAATCATCAACATATTTACTACAAGCTCAAGAATTCACATTGAATCTAAATCTTAGCTGGCAGCACAAAAAGCTGTAATTTTACAAAATTGTAGTTTGCCATTTCTTCCCCTAAGTACCATCCAGAAGTGCCATTATTTGGGAAAATGAACGGTAAGAAAGAAATGACACACCCTTTCCTCCTTACAGCACCTCACAGGGAGGAGCTGGCAGTGGATCTTCAGGAGGAGGAGGTCATGGAGGAAGTAGTGGAGGAGGAAGCTGTTGGTCCTCAGGTGGAGGAAGCAGTGGAGGAAAAAGCGGAGGATCCTATGGAAGATCTTCCTCTTCTGGAAGTGGAGGAGGAGGGAGTGGAGGAAGAACAGGAGGAACCTGTGGTAAAACTTCAGGTGGAGGAGGTGGCAGTGGTGGAGGAGGAGGGGGTAAATCCTGCCTCTCCCGCTCTTCATCTTCCCAGTCCCAGCCTGGCGACTCTTGTGAAAGCCCAGGTAAAAATGGAATTTAAAAATACATCCTGCCATTCACGATTCTCTCTTAACAGCAGGAAAGGATATAGCAATTTCCTTCCTGGAAATACTTTTGCTGCTTTTTTCCCCAATCTTGTTTTAAAGCCACTCTGATATTTGTTCTTAGACAGTGACAAATCAACATGAGCAGCATGAAGGATGGCATGAAGGGTTGTGTCAGAGGATGGGTGAAAAGAGGAAGTGGAGGGGGAAAAGGGAAAACAGTGACAAATCCAAAGTATGCAGGGAACTAGGGAAGTCAGAGGTTAGAAATGTGACTGGCATCAAGCAGGGGTTGGTTAAAGCAAGGTAGAACAGCTGGAACATTCCAGACATTTAAAAATATAAGGGGCATTGACTGCAAAATACTGAAGGAGCAAAAGATGGAGAGTGACCAAAAAGTCTGACCCATATCTCACTTCCTGGCTGTGGTTTCAGGAAGTGCTGAAAACATGAAGCTCTGCCTGGAAGGAAACAAAACATTGGAGAGAGGAGCAACCATGGAGGAAGTGTCTGAAGCCATAAAACACATGAGAATGGGTAAGGCTCCAGGTCCTGGCAGCACCTCAGACAAAAGCCTGACAATGGTGAAAATGAGAAGGAAGATGTAATTTCTAGAAAGGTTCAATTCCACTTTTAATTTTTTATGAAAAGATAGGAAATGGTCCTGCTTTGAGGTTTCCATTTATTCCTTATAATGACCAGGTTCAGTCAGGCTCTGTCCCAAGCACAGTCTCTGTTGCACACTGACAGTCATAACATGAGAGTTGGCTCTCGCCCAAAGGGCCTGAAGCCATCAGTGCAGACAGCAGCAACACTGCACAGACACTCCTGATGCTGAAAACAAGGCAGTGAATTCAGGAGGATTTTGTTTCATGAGGAAGATTATTTGGTAAAATTTGGTGTTGATGAGCTCTAGTTTTTAAAAGCCTCCTCCACAGGCTTTGCAAACTTCTCTGTAAAAATTGACTCCTCTGACCAAACATCCCCTATGCCCTGCAACACTCCAACATATATTAATGATTGGTAGGCAAAATTAAAATGTATTATGTGTCATCTAGCTTTAACTTATAAAAATCTGCTGTAAATATTGGTACACACATAAATGCAGATCCTAAGTTCATCTGTATTCGGTTTTTACTGCTGCAGCCACTCCAAATTTAAAGTGATTTGCACTCCCATGGCTGAGAACAGAAGCAGATCCATGTAGTTAAATTGCTAAATCTGCACACACAGTGTACAAACTCAGGTCTGACACTGTCTGGACCTTCCCAGAAGGCTGGGAACAGCCCTGGTGCACTGAGAACTGCACAGGCGATACTTATGGAGTAACTCAAGGTTAAAAATGTTGAATTCTTCAAAGAAATTCTTGCTTTCCTCCATCTTTCAACAGGGAGTTTTAGAAAGGTTGAAGAGTGATCAGCAAGACCAGCATCTTACATTGCACCACCTCCCAGTGAGGCCTTTGGACCAAGCAAGACTCTACTGAGCACGGCTGAACACACCCTGCCACAAGCAGGAGCAAACTCTTGGCCAACTTAACACTGCTCACTCCAGGGGCTCCTCAGAGCTCTCTGGATGTCCTGTCTGCTTCTTCCATCTGTTTCTCTTCCGAATCACTGTTACCTGAGTTAATCTCTACCATGATTGGTGTTCCTGTGGAATAAATGGTAATAAATCTTTGCTTCTCTCTGATGCAACCAGAAAACTGTGTCTGGTCCACGTCCCTTTAGCAGAGATTTTTATTTGAATCAGTTACAAATATCAAGCCCTCCCTGTGGAATACACAGTGACATGTCAGATTACCCATAAAACCCAAAGTTTTCAGTGACATATTCACCATTTAAGACTCACTGGGTGAAACTTTGCAGTCTACACTGCCAGGAACAATGCTCTACTAGTCCCTGCAATGGGAAAACTCAGTCAAAACCCTTCTGCTATTGACTTCTACCAGGGACTATTCCCTTTAAAACCTCTTTAAAATATGAGCTCTGTTGGGAATTTCACTTGAAAATTACCCAGAGGATTTCTCACACAACACCTGCTCACAGATACATCCTTCCTCCTGTGTTCTTCTCTCATTGCCTGCTTAAGCCCAAACAGAACTACCACTCCATGAGTCTTTCTCTCTCAGTTTTACAACTATGAGGTTTGTTTTTTCCCTCTGAGGAAGGCATCACCCATGGGAGAATGTTGGGAAACACAGACTGAGTGGGAGACCGTGGGAACAGGAATCCTAAACGCCTGAGTTCCAGGCAGATCTGTGCCAGTGATTCACAGTGTTACCTTATGCTGGGCTCTCAGCCATGAATTAGTATTGGAAAACAAAAAAAATCTAAATTTTTTTTCCCTGACCAGTGGCTCTCTGGGGCCTGGAGGAACCAGCTCACCTGCATGAAGGATCCCTACACACACAAGCATATGCTGATACACCTGGCCTGATACCACAGCAGTGGTGGTGATTCTTTGCCTGGACACCCCAAACTCCCACCTGTTGCAAAATCACCTTCTTCCTTTTTAACCCCTTGCAGTATCACATCACACTTGTCTCTGTTTTGCTACCTGTCCCCTGAGCCTACTTTCTCCAATTGCTCTGCTCATTTTCCAGCTCTGGCAGGTGGTGACAGCTATTTCTCAGACCTGTCTATTCAGGGTTCTTAACTAGCAGCCCAAATTAAGGAATACTAATCCAGGAGCCCTGCTTCCCATATCTCCCCTAGGAGCCTGCCAAGTTAACCTCAAAAATGTTCCTGCTCAGTGCCTGCTTCCTGGCTGTCCCAGGGTGACTTACAAGCCATCACAGTGACACCCAGGAGGCTGTCGGGGTGGTTGGATACGATTTACTCAGAGGAGCAGCCGGTCCACACTGGAGTTTGCTGCTCTGTGCCACTGTGGCAGCTCTGAGCACCACTGGCACCTCTGGCTCCTGTCCTTCTTTCCAAAATTATAACTCACTTTTAGTGTTTTACTGCCTATCTAATTCTCAGGCATCTCTGCATTTAACCTTGCAGAAGAAATTCCCCTGAATCAACCCCTGGGGGAGCAAAGCAGAAACTGGAATTTGGAGCATGGGAAGGGCAGTGAGGCAGTTCAGGGGCTGAGAACCCAGCACTGAGCACAGACACATAGGAGGAATCAGCGTGTTGCAATGCTCAGCACAGTTCTGCTGCTGATTTAAATGCTTATTTTGATATGCTATAAATAACATTTTCTGAGCCATTAGGATAAATAATATACTACTACTACTGCTGCTTTTGCTACTCAGCATTGATTGTACTGTCCTCTTCCTTACCTCAGATCTGTGGCTTTCTTATCAAGGTGTTTTTATGATGTTTATACATTTAATGAGTTTGCATCTACAATGTAAATCAGCTTCCTAATACAGTTTATTGCATGTTATGGTATGTGACAAAATAAATACAAACCACCAATAAACTCACAAAACCCCCTATTTAATCATGGCATAAGCACTCATTACAGACAAAAAGCAGACTAAAATGAGATGGTTTCTCAACAGACCCAGGAAGAAAATGCCAGTTTAAGGATTCTTTCTTTTTTACATTTTGCATTACAAAATCTGCACCTGGGTTATCACTGGCACTTGCTTACGGAGAAGACAGGCTTACATGGAGGAACAGAGCTAGAAAGCCCAAACCATTGCAAAGCAGGAATAAGAAATACAAATATCGTAGTGTCAGGTGTCAAAGCTTAGGGCAGGCTCAAAGTGGGGCAGCAGCAATACTGAGGAGTGAGGAGAACTTCGCACTTTTTATTTGCATGCATTTCATTAGTCATTAATCAGCATAATAAGCTTTAATTTTATGAGCACAGAGTGTTGCAATTCGGATACTTATCTGGTGTTCCTATTAGTGCTCTGAGAAGGTAATTGTGATACGTGTTGGAACAGGACCTTCAGAGCAACCTTAGGCAAAACCCAATGTGCACACACTCCTGCGTGTTTGGCTTCAGAGCTCCCAAGCAATCCATGTGTCCATTTGAAGGCACAAATGTGATTTCCAAATTGCCTGTGTGTACATTGTGCTGATGTCTCTTTTGTTGAGCATTCACTGTCAGCCCAGGTGGGCTCAGTCTTTACCCCCAGCGCAGTGACGTGACGTACTTGCTGTGCTCATTCTGAGCCCACCTGGGCTGGCCCCGAGTGTGCAAATCCTCCGCAGAGCTCAGCCCAGCAGGACCTTCCTCCCTGGGCTATGCTGCAAGGAGAACAGATGCCATGGATGTCTTCCTTCCCCACCCCACATGAGCTGCAGTAACAGAATGTGCCACACCAATGCCTCCACAGGAAGGCTGGGATCCCAACTTCCATGTGCCATCTCACAGGACACTGCACTGAGCAGAGCCATCCAGGTGTGCGTGCCCACAGCTCCAAGGAGCTCTGAGGCTGCACAGTCCAAACGGACCAAGGTGCCCAAACCCCAGAGAGAGGCAGGAACCTTGGCAGGTGTTCTGACCGTGCCCTCCAGCTGTTCTGTTTTGGTACCAACAAAAAGAATTATTCCAATCTAATTGCCTTCACTCTGTAGGAGACAGGGTTGTGGCTCAGAAACTGCTAGAAACGCTGATGGCTGACAGGAGGGAATTAGCAGCCTGCAAAGTGCCCCCATCTGTGGGGAACACACCCTGACCCACAGCTCTCACAGCTACATGGCAAAACCCATGTGTGCATTTTTAGGATCTGAGGAACAGCTGTTCTTCCCATCCTTCCCATCAGCCTTCTTGCATGGAAGGCCCAGGTTATCCTGCCCAAAGGGTTGTGCTGCGAGAGTGCTGGAGGTTTTAAACCTCACAGGTGAGCCCACTGCTGCCTTAGGAGTCCTTGATTGCTTTGCTGGGTCTAACCTAAATGTATTTGGAAATGACTGATTTCACTAGAACAGTCTGAGCTGAAGCAGGAATGAGGAGTGAGCACCATCTCCATGGTGAACACAGACCCTCTCTTCTTATAAAAATTTCTGGTAAGAGTGATGGGAAGAGGTCATTAAATAGAAAAAATAGAAAAAATAGAAAAAAGCATGAACTCTAGCAGTTGCCTGAGGCATCAGAATGACACTGAATTAAGGAGAAATGTTCCAGTTTTTCAGCACACAGACACAAAAGTGAGAACACATTTTCTCCAGGTCTGTTTGGAATGCAGCAGCTCCAGCCTGTTGGAAAGGTCTCCCAGTTTTGAAGCATGGGCTGCTCCCAGGGTTTGTCACTGCACTGGTGATTGGGAGTCACTTCTTTGATACTGATCACGGAGACCTGATTAAAAGGAAAACAACAACAGAGGGAGAGTGAAGGAACGCTGGCTGGGCTGACTCGTGCATGTGCTGAGCCGGAGCAGAAGCCGCGCATGGAGTCAGAACATTCCGGTGCTCCACAGCTGGGCAGTGCTGGTGGCTGGAGTAATAAAGGTCCTTATCCTGCTCCCACTGGGAAACAGCAATGTTATATAAGGTGTGGATTCAAATGTGCATCATGTATGGGAAAGAGACAAAGTCCTAAAGCTGATGGTTCCTTTTTAGGTAATTCCCTAAGTTCACATCATCCATATAATACATTAGAGAAAAGCATCAGAGAACAAAAGTCTTTAAAGGCTCTTTTAATGAGCTCAGAAACAAAAAATACATCCTGTCCACAGAACAGATCTTCTCTGGTTTACAGTTATTTAATAATCAAAAAATTTTTTCAAATCAGCCAGGAGGGAATTCAGTGTGTGCAGCTTTACAGGAGGATGAAGTACTCATAGTTCATCTGTATTTTTCAGGCACTTCAGTGTCCTGCTCCAAAGAGACACACAGTGACTGTGACAGAAATCAAACATCCCAAGGGCAGTTCTCAGCTGAAGGAATACATAGGAATATGGCTCAGCCTCACAGGCAGCAGGGTTCCTATAAAACCACCAAGGTGGAACTACTGACAAAAATGAAATAGCAGCAATGCTGAGGACAAAACAGGAACATCCTATGAGCATGTGACTTAAGTTACTGTAGATCTGTAGGCAAGATCTGTGATTTATGATCCTCCTTTATATATAAGGAATGGTAACAATACAAAGCTAAAATGAAATGTCGAGGTAGTGAAAGTTCTCCACCCTTGGTGGTTTGACTCTTTATTTTCTTTCTTTGTTTTTATTTTTTAAAGTATTTTCCAAGCCTGCAATAAGACTTGCCCTTATCAGAAGAACTCTCCAATATGGACAAATCCCTCCTGTGAATAGTTACACATGGAAAAAGACACTGATAAATAAAATAGGAAACAATGTGGGTTCTAAGAAAATACAGAAACAGATTAAGAGATTATTTTGGCAATTTTTTTACTCTTCCTTTAATCATTCCAGGGAATTTTGTGTTCACTATCATTAACAAACCCACAAATCTTCTAGCTCAGCTATGAAAAGCATCTCTAAGGAATATCCCTGGAATCACCGATGGGAATTTAAACATGATAATCAATTTTACTCACCGCAGCAGAGTTTGTGACAAAGAACCTCACTGACCAAAGCAACATTACCCAGACCCAGAGGCAAAACAGCACAAAAAAAGAAAAAGCATTTTGCCTATAGCAAACTCCATCTTTCTCCATCAGTAACAGACTGTGCTAAAGCCCAGAAACTGTTTATGCTGCTGAGGTGTCACTACCAGCCCCCAGCTGAGAATCAGGAGAAATTATTCCATCACCAAAGTGCTCGGAATCTTTCATCATCTTTCAGCCATTGAGAGATCAAACAGCAAGATAAAATCGGGAGGTTTTGAAAGGGATTGTGTAAGCAGCAATAGAGCAATGCTGGCGCAGGCATGGCACAAAGGCCAGGACAATGGATGCGGTCAGAAAATGCTAAATAATCCTGAATTTACAATCAACATCCCACCAAGGTGGCCTTTGGATAGCAAGGACTCTGCTGCATTGACATCTCCAGGAGGTCCTGGCTGGGACAATGACAGCAGAGCACAAATGGAGTTCCTCAGGCGAGCCCTCTGCTCCTGCACCTGAGGTTTAGGGCAGATTGCTACATTTCATAACTACCTACAGTCATTAAAGGCTCTGTAACCCCACAGAGAGGAGATGAAGACATTTCAGACAGAACAGAACTGTCACTGGGAAACTGTGCACGTTCTCCTGGGCAAACTGGGACAGTTTGGGTCCATCTGTAGCAAGACACAAAGGCTGGTGTTGTGCTGTTATTTGCACATCTGCCTTCAGACATCCTCGGCTTTGGCATCCAACCTACCTAGTGAGGATGGAAACCCTTCCATCCAGGGGCACCTTCTGGGGATCAGGGAAACACTGAAGCGTGGGGTCATTTCTTTTGTGGTCTCAACATTCTGATTTCTACTGATTTGTGTAAAAAGTCTTTCAGCTTTTCTCTCAGGATGCTATTTTAATCTTAAGGATCTTTGCTTTAAGAACAGTAGATATAATTACTTTATCACCTACAATATATGACACATTAACAACAGAGAGAGAGAGCTGCTTTATATTAAATGATAAAAAGGCTTCCCACACACTGGTTTTTAAGTCATTATCTGCAATAAAACAACTTCTAATTGGGATACAATTGACTTTATAATACAATTAAAGCATCCTTGATCTTCCTTCTATTTTAGATCAACAGTGCTTTGGTGAAAAAAGTCCAATATTATTTTTCTCTTCGAATTCTAGGACTTGGCTGGCTGTGTGCTGCCCTACCGCTTTCTTCACAAAGGAGGGATTTTGATTTTTAAATAAGAATCCCTCTGCTCTGCTTGAAATAGCCTCTTCATATTAAATAAGATGTTCTCTGAGTGCTGGCAGGGATACACGAGTTGGACAATCTTTACAGATCACACAATCCTATTAATAAAAGTCTTGCACTAGCATGTATGATGAGAAATGGAACATAAGCTGTGTAGAAAATCTTAAATGCACAAAATTGGAAAGACCAGAAGAGAACAAACAACTGTTCTTTAGCAGTAACAGCTACAAAACCTGAGCAAAGAAAGGACCTATTCCAGAAAACACTAAATAAAAATAATGTTGCCCAAAAGAAGTGAGATGTTCAACCTTAACCAAGCCTCAGAAGCCCAGCCGTGGGCTGAATTGCCTGTGATAGCTGCACAAAAATACTGTTCAGCAAATTATTCTTGGCACAAACAAAAAGTTTGGTAAATGCCCTGGGAGAAGGAAACACCCTGATGGTGACACCCAGTGTCAAATGTATAAATAGGGAGGGCTGGAGATGAAAATTTGCAGTCCTGAAGCTTATCAGGCTGTGCAGCTAAATTTGGGGTTGTGGTTTGACTATTGCCTGCTGTCACCATGAGCTGTGGCACCAAATCTTCGAGCAGTACCATCAGAATTAGCAGTGGAGGAGGAGGAGGTGGTGGTGGTGGTGGTGGAAGATGCAGTGGTGGAGGTGGTGGAGGGGGTAGGTCTGGTGGATACTCCTCGGTGTCCTCAAGAAAATACACCTCTTCTGGAGGCAGCGGGGGCTTTTCTGGGAGAAGCTATGGTGGAGGAGGCTCCAGGAGCAGCTATGGAGGGGGCTTTAGCAGTGGCAGCTGTGGGAGGATCAGCCGCAGCAGCTATGGGGGCAGAATAAGTGGTGGTAGTTACGGAGGAGGAATGAGCTGTGGAAGTATGGGAGGAGGATTTGGATCAGGAGGGGGAGGATTTGGGGGAATGGGAGGTGGTTATGGAGGTGGTGGATACAGTGGAGGTGGATTTAGTGGCTTTGGGGGTAGCGGTGGCTTTGGTGGTGGTGGCAGCTATGGTGGCAGTTTTGGTGGGATGGGCTTTGGGGACGATTCTGGCTTGCTCTCCACAAATGAGAAGTTGACCATGCAGAACCTCAATGATCGCCTGGCGTCGTACATGGACAAAGTGCGACGCTTGGAGGAAGAAAATGCCCAACTTGAGCAGCTGATCAGGGAGTGGTACAAAAATCAAGCCCCCTCTCAGAGCAAGGATTACAGCCACTACTACAGGACAATTGAAGAGCTGCAAAACCAGGTATGATGTACTTTGACTAATTTGGAACAAGTTCTTATTGGAATGGCACTTTCCTCATGCAGCACAAGGTCCCCGTTTGGGGTGATATTCCTTCCCCTTCCTGTGCTTTAGTCAGGAGGCAGAGTGGTGTGGGGACCAGCTTCTGTGTGGGGACCAGCTTCTGTCTGCGTGTTCTGGCACACGTCTTTGGTGCAGGAAGCACTGCGGGGTGCAGTGGCAGATCAGCACCAGTGCCCCATCACGTGGCCTGTGCCATGCTCCCTTCAGTGATGGGCTGCTGCTCGCTCGTTCTTCACTCTTGAACAGCAGATTTAATCCTTGCTTGTGTCCTGCTATTACTGTCAAATTAATTGGGTATTTTTGTGACTATATAAGATGAGCCAGCACGTGCAGTTAGTCTCATTCCAGCCCTCAGCCATTTAACAGTCATGTATCTCTTGCATGAACATGGCTGTTCTCAAAAGTAATGGGAATTGTGTTGTTCCACTGTTTCTTGTTGGTTGGGTTGGGGTTGTTTGTTTGGTTTTCTTTTCTTTTTTGCATATGAGGAGTTTATTTAGTTATCCTTTCCAACAAGGTATTTTTAATGGATATCTGTAAACCAAAATTAACAGTAAGGCACTTTCTTTTATCTGGAAGCAATAAACTCATCTCTCTCAGTAGCTCCTGCAGATCTAGTCAGGCTTGACATTGCCATAAACCCCTTCTGCGAGGTGTTCATGCATAAGTGTTTCTTCTCTCTGTTGTCGAACTGAAAAGACAACTGTCAGAATGACACCTGTCCCCTCCCTTTCAGATTGTTGGTGCAAATGTGGACCTTAACAGGATGCTTCTTGACATGGACAACACCAGAATGACTGTGGATGACTTCAGACTGAAGTGAGTCACTCCCTTCCTGGCTCCATCCACTTTGCCTCCTTTTATCCCCACGAGTTTCCATTGCCAAGTAATATTTGTAGAAGCTGGAGACTTTTGGCTCCAATGACAGAATAGAGAATTGTTGGGAAAAGCATTCTGAAAAGGATTGCTTTGGGTTTTCATTATTATTTTTCTCCAGGCCAGTTCTTGAAGAGACACATTTAAGGGACTCCATTTCTTCATCCTTGCCTGTAGATTTATAAGCATAATCCTCATGGTATAAATCCCACAGAGAGAAACCGTACTGAAATCAAACAAAGCTATTGGAGACAGAAAGAGAATGGGGTCCTTCCTTTTAAGAATTGACCATAGATGTAAGATGGGAACTGTCCATAACTGAGATACCAAACAAAGATGTCTGGCAGCACTTTTACTCTTTTTCTTGTCTGTTGTTCAGGTATGAGACTGAATATACTCTCCACCAGAGTGTGGCAAGTGATATCAATGGATTACGCCCACTTTTGGATCAACTGACTCTGTCCAGATCTGACTTGGAGACACAGTTTGAGTCCCTGAAAGAGGAACTGATCTTCCTGAAGAAGAACCACGAAGAGGTAAGTTTCTTCACACTTCAATAACTAAAGGCAACACAACACTCCAAGAATTTCCCCAAGCTTTTTCCACCAGTAGTAACCAGGTTTTGGCCACTGGTTTTGATCATCCGACTTGTCACAACCCGGCTTTGATTTTGAGGATTGTGTCAAGTGCATAGCTGCCCACAGCTAGTGTCATGAGACACCAGGTCAACACGTGAGACCAAGGGGATGAATGGCTTTCAGTACCAACTACAGTTTGCTTGCTGAACTCATGGAAGGAAAATTGGATAGAATATATGGAGGAGTCAAAAGAAAGTGTTTGTATTCTTTGCAATGGGATTTCCCACTGAGAAGAAAAGATTCCCACAGAGAACACACTGCATAGAATTCCTTACCATTCTGTGGAGGAAGCACCAGGGTCACTGTACATGTGGTGCCTGGCCGTGAGCACTGGAGCCCAAGAATGGCAGATTTGCTCCATGGCAAGGGCAGGCGAGGCCCTTTTGCTGGAGTCATGGGCTGTGTGAGGAGCTAAGTCCTCTTCCTTCCCTTTATTTGAACCGATGCCACTCCTCCTTACCTTCCCCCTTTGAGAACCTCATGGGATTTTTGTGATTTTTTTCAGGAAATGAGAGGACTGCAAAGCCAGTCTAGTGGAGATGTCAGTGTGGAGGTCAATGCTACTCCTGGCATTAACATAATGGAAAAATTGAATGAAATGCGCTGCGAGTACGAGAGGCTCATTGAGAACAACCGGAAGGAGGTGGAAAGCTGGTATGAAACCAAGGTAAAGCACAGGAGGGCTTTGGTAATTAAATCTTTCACAAAGTACTAGATCTATTTACAGCAGGTGAAAGGCAACTTAACACATGTTATTTAAGGGACAATAACTTCCAATTACTTTAAGCAGTTTCCTGTAACAGGTCAGTCCTGGAATATCAGTTATATAGTAAAGGAGGTAGAGCCTCTGTGTTCCAGCAGCCAGTGAATTACCGGGGTGTTGGCAGAGTGGCTTATGGAAAATAAACAGTCTGCATGGCATATTTATTCTTATTAATTGATTTCTTGATGCTTTTATGATAACCCCACAATGTTTTCCAGTTATCAAAAATGCCTCAAGTTTGCATGTTAATTTTTCAGATGGAAGAAGTTAATCAACAAGTCCACTCAAGTGGCCAGGAGATACAATCAAGCAACCAGCAGATCTCTGAGCTGAGGCGTGAATATCAGAGCCTGGAAATTGAGCTGCAGTCACAGATCAGCATGGTAAGGAAAGGCATATGCTCCACCTGTGACACAGTCTGTATGTGAGAAGAAGGGCTATGCCCAGCAAGTAATCCATCCAAGAAGAATGGGATACTGGATTACTTATCTTCAAAGATACACTTTTTTTTTCTGAGGATTTTTGAAGATCTCCTGCTTTCCCACAAAACCAAATTAAAGTCATCATAATCCCATAAACACTGCATTTTGTTTTCCCTTTGCAGATAGACTCTCTGCAGTCCAACCTGGAAGACACGGAACGTCGCTACAACATGCAGCTGCAGCAGATCCAGGGCATGATCGGGCCCTTGGAGGAGGAGCTGGCCAGCATCCGCTGTGAGATGGAGAGCCAGAACGAGGAGTACAAGATGCTCCTGGGCATCAAGATGCGCCTGGAGCAGGAGATCCAGCAGTACCGGGTGCTGCTTGAGGAGGGGCAGCAGGACCTTGTGTACGTACTCTGACAGAACACAGCACTGTGTGGCACCCAACTGCCGGGTCAGTCACCAACAGGAAATTGAACAGTCGAGATTTGCAAAATATTTTGTACTGAAATGAGGCTGATGCAGTTGTGTTGGACAATTGCCTCCCAGGTGTGAGATATTTCATTCTGTTCAGAATATAGCTCATGTGAAGAAAAATTAATGCAGAAATTCGGAACTACTGATTTGGGGCTGGAAGGGAAACCCATGTGAAAGAGCCTGGTTCCAGAGAAGCCAGGAACTGAACAGTCAGGAAAAGACTGCAGGCAAAACAAAACAAAACAAAAACAATCAAAGTTTTCCAAACCTTTATAAAAGTTTCTGAAAGTTCAAGCTACTTCAGCTTCACTTATGCAGTGTTCCAGCTTCTGCTTGGAAGTGGTGCCTGAAAGAGCAACTAAATCTTCGTTGTCCTCTGATTTTGAGCCATACACTGATGTACGTGCCAAATACTGCAAGAAACCCCTAGGCAGAATGTGGGAAAAGCAAAAGCCCTTGCATTCAATTTGAAGTTGAAAGAGAGAATCATGCTTGGCACTGCCTCAGTTGTTTTGCTGTGCATGCTGGGTTCTTACCAGCAATACGGCCCAGAGCAGTGCTGGCTCCTGGGCAGCAGCTGTAGCTCAATTGCCTTCAGATGGCAAAGTGATATTGATTAACTTTTTCTTCCCCTTCTTTCTCTCTCTTTGCAGAATCCCATCAGGAGGAATGGGAGGAGGCATGGGAGGTGGTAGAATTGGAGGTGGTGGTTATTCTGGAGGAGGAAGAGGAGGAGGTGGTAGCATGAGTGGTGGATACGGAGGTGGTGGCAGTGGAATGGGAGGCGGAATGGGAGGCGGAATGGGAGGAGGAATGGGAGGAGGAATGGGAGGAGGAAGTGGTGGAGGAGGAATGGGAGGAGGAAGTGGAGGAATTGGAGGAGGAAGTGGAGGAATGGGAGGAGGAAGTGGTGGTGGATGCATTGGAGGAGGAGGAGGAGGAGGAAGAACCTCAGGAGGCATCAGCAGTTCCCACTCCTACTCTTCATCTTCCCAGTCCCAATCCTGCAGGAGCGGCGGCGAAAGCCAAGGTGAGAACTACAGTATAGGCACACTGTTCTCTCAGTCATATCATGACTAATTTATGGACTAATTTATACCAACATACTTTTCCAGAGGCAAACGGTACTGAGGATAAACTAAAATTTCTGGAAAGTGTTAGATTTACTGTTACTAACAATTCTTTCCTCTTTGTGTGCAAAGGATCAAATCCACTTCCAAAGCACACAGTCCATTTCTATTCCATTTTGTGGATGATATCAGCTGATCCTGTAATTTAACCCCAGCTGGTTTTCTTCATCTGTCTCATTCTTTTCAGAACCTCATAAATCCCACAGCCCTCCAGCCATGCTGGAGTTTGCCTTTATGCTTTTGGAATGCTTATGGTCACTTCCACACAATCCTGATATCTGGGGTATACTGGTGGCTCAGAGGTTCAGTGCCAGCACTGTTGAAGCTCATGCTTGCTTTGTTTCTAACCAGGATATGGAAGAAAATCTTTTGACTAAGAATATACATCAAGGATCCTCCAGTGCAAGACCTTTCAAAAAGAAACTGGCCCAAATCTGCTGCAATCCCCACACTCCCAGGGAAAGATGATGCTCTGAACAGCTCCTGGGAGTTACAGATGCCACCTCTCCCCCTGCCCTGCATGCTCTGTGCTGCTTCTGCCCACAAAGCTCTGCAGCTTCAGTCATTGGCACTCAAACTTCTGCTTTACAGATCAAACCTGTTTGGTACTCAGGTTGTTCTGAATCAGGAAAATATCTCTAATAAAATTTAATTTCTGTCTTGATGCAACCAGAATCCTGTATGGGGTTTTTCTTACCTTCTGTAGGTGTAAACACTTAAAAAAGAAAACACAGAGCCATGCCAGGACACACCTCCAGGTAGAAAGGTTGATGATACACTCCAGTAGTTGATAACAAAATTGAGTTAACACACAATTTCTGAGCAGTCAGGGCAGATCAGAATCTTATTGGGCTGTGCCTTTTTTTTTTTTTTTAAATAATGTGTCAGATATTCTCATGAGCTGAGCTCTGAGACCCAAGAGATGAATATCAGCCTTTAAGGGACTGCAGAGCCTCAGTGCTGAATGACTCTAATAGTGTTGGCAGCATGTGTGTCCACAAAGGAACACTAATGACTGCAGAGCCTGGTTGTAAAATGAAACGAATGTTTCAATTCACAAAACCTTGATGGGAACTCATTGGTTTAACCTGGAAATGCACAGATAAGGGATCTTGTTTTGAAATTATAAGGAGTGAAAGGGAAATACAATTTACAGGAACTTCACAAAGTTCATTTCCATAAAATATTAAAATTAACAGCAATTGCCTTTGACCTGTGAGTAAAAGGGTCTGGAATGTTCACTTTTGGATATAGCTACCAGAGTATCCCAGGACCTGAGGGGCCAAAATGCTGTGAGGCTGCCCAAGGGGAGGGTACATCTCACCTGCAGACAACCTTGCACATTGAGCTGCTGGTGCAGGGCTGCACACAAGGGAGGGGGCTCTGAGGTTGAGTTGAGAGTGAAAGAGAATGTGGGTTGCACGGAAGAGGAGCAGCACTGCTGTGTAACACAACAGATACACACAGCTATGGACTGAGAGACCAGATACAAAACTGATTTCCAGAAATACACGTCACACTGCCATGCAAACTTTCTCAACACTTGGAACCCATTCAGTGAAAGAGAAACACCTGACTTACACCAAGCCAAAGTGTGCTGGCATTGTGCTGGCATGAACCAGCCTTTGCAGTCTTGTTAAACAGAGTTTGTGCTGCATAAATGCTGCCAAGGACACAAAACAGGAATAGTGAGATTCTAATAATGCTGATTTCTCCTTCTTTGGTTTAGAAGTTTGGACTACACACACCATTCAGAGAGAGCCACGGTATTCATGGTAAATGGTCTGAGGATTAAGAGTAAAGAATTGTGCATATGCCAGAGCCTTCTGAGGGAGGGAATTGCACTGTCACCTCCTAGAGGTGCAGGTACAGGGACAGGTACAGGGATAGGGACCTCCACAGATGTCAGCCCATGCTTTAAACTAACCTTGGAAAAGTATTTAATGCCCTGACTCCTAATTACTTTGCTACCCAACACATACTTAGTGCTACACATCATACAGTGAAGTCCAGAAAGGGTTAAAACAGGCAGAATAGAGGCAGCAGCTACTGAGAGATCAAGGTGGAAGGAAGGAAGGATTTCCAGGATCATTTTACATCCATGAGGCACAGTATTAGGTTTGTGTGGCAAGGTTTGGCTAGCAGGGGATACAGGGCAGGTTCTGTGAGAAGCTGCCAGAAGCTTCCCCTGTGTCTGGCAGGGCCGGAGCCGGTGCCAGCCCAGAACGCCCCACGCAAGGACGGTGGCAGCGCCTCAGGGGTAACAGAGCTACCAAGGGTGAACAAATCTGTCCAACTGCAGCCAGAGACAGGAGTGGGCTTATTTCTTCTTCTGTAATATGGAACCTCTTCCCAAAACACTTCTAGGTTGAATCCATCCTCCCTCTCCATGGATAAGCTGGTTTTGAGGTGGCAATTCACAGCAAGTCCCACCAGCTTATTGTTCTTCCTTTGCACAGTCCAGCGACTCCTACACGGGAGCTGCAGTGTTGATATTTAATGCATCTTCGAAAATCCAAAAATTTATTTCTGTTCAAGGCTTTTCTCAGTTTCACAGATGCTTGATTAGTAAAGATGGAAAAAGCAGCTCACTGCACATTCCCTATTGCACGGGCAGTGGAAAAAAGTACACAACTGTTTCTGACTCTCTGTTGGGTGGTGCAAGATATTCTGTCATGGTTGCAAAACACCATTCACTGTAATAAGCTCAGGCAATGATGATATTTTTTCAGATCTAATCGTTGGCTCTTTTAATCAAACTTATTTTTTCACTGTATTATATAATTCAAGGAAGTATTCTGAGAAATAACTATTTAAATATGGTTATGAAAATGTGTAAAGTAAAATATTTCTTCTCTCAATTTCCTCTGAGTCCATTTAAAACCGTTAAAATAAAATTAAGAGCTCTTTTATAGGAAAAGATTTAATATGTTTTCCCTTGCACAATGTTACTTTTGCAGCTGTTACACACAGTTTTCTTCAAAGAGAAAAAAACCTGTGATCCACATTCTACATATTCAGAGAAAGCTGAATGCCAGCAGGACTTTATTCAATACAGAGTGAAAAATTCAGAGTAAAGTTTTCTTCTGTAACAGACATGAGAATGCAGTCTTAGAAGTTTTTATTTTGGTACGTTAAAGTAGATTTCGCTAAAGTTAATGTAAATTTGAAATAAACCAGTCAATGAAGAGTCCTGTAGAGGCTGCTGGTGGCACAAATCATGACTGTGATCTCAGGTGGAAGACTGAAGCCGAACTACTGAGTTTCAAAACATAAAGACTGATGGAGACTAACAGTGAAGCAGAGACTTCCTTAGCTGCTGCTACCAGTGAGATATTGCCAAATTAACAGAAACTGAGAGATACTATTTTATTCAACAGAATATCCAACAAGGAGCCACCCACATAAAATTATAGTGCAGCTAGGTGTGAATCAAGAAAGACATATTTGCACTGAATAGTAATGCCTTTTACTTACCTCAGACAAAATTGCCTTAGCACATCATTTTTGGCATGAGCACTGTGGCTGGCAAACCCCATGGGAAGCTGGACTGCCTGGCAGGTGACACCCACCCGGGCAGGTATAAATAGCCACCAGCGAGGACGGCCCGCTGCACTTTGATTTCCTGTATCTCGCTGTACAGAGCTTTGCATCTGGGGCTGGATATCTGATCCCTTCACCATGAGCTGCAGCATCAAGAGAACATCCAGCACCTCGTACAGGAGCGGAGGAGGAGCTGGAGGCGCCTGTGGCGGCAGCAGCGGCCGCAGCTCCTCCGTGTCCTGCCGGCGCTACGCCTCTTCCGTGATCGGCGGGGGCAGCTACGGCGGGGCAGCCTGCGGGGGCTACGGGGGTGGCCTGAGCATGGGCAGCCTTGCTGGGGGCTTTAGCGGGGGCTTTGCGGGGAGCTGCGGCCCTGGGGGAGACCTGCTGCTGAGCGGCAATGAGAAGGTCACCATGCAGAACCTCAACGACCGCCTGGCGGCTTACCTGGAGAAGGTGCGAAGGCTGGAGGAAGAGAACGCTGAGCTTGAGCACCACATCCGGGAGTGGTACAGGAAACAAGCTCCCAGTGTTTCCAAGGACTACAGCTCCTACTACCAGGCCATCGAGCAACTCCAGAATCAGGTAGGATCATCCTGGTACACGTGCCTCCATCTCCCACATGCTCTTCTCTCCTCTAAGGCCTTCCTCTTTCCTCTTTGTTCCTTTCACCTCCCTCCGTCCCCAGCACTGGGCTCTACCGCCCACGGGGCTCTGCCGTGCTGGTGGTGCCGCAGGCACAAACCTGCTGAGCTGCACCTCCCATCCCCTGGGTGAGCAAACCCTCACAGTTCTTCCCTCTGCTCCCACCCAGTTCAGCTGGATGGAGTGCAAAGCCAAAGCACCTGGATGGCAGGATCTGAGCTCCCTTTGTCCCTGCACACTCCTACAGACACCAGGTGGAAGTACCAAGGTCTTCTCTTACAATCAGGTCACACAGTACCAAGAAAATAGAGTAAACAGACTGTGAAGAAGTATGTTATATGGAAAGGGATGCAAACACTTATTGGGACACATGGGGGAACTGCCCCTAATTTGAGAAAGGGAAGAGAATGGAATTGGCTGGATGGTCTGTGATAGCACAAGTTTCCCTGAAAAGTAAATCTGGATCTTTAGCGTTCCATGTGGTCCCTGCAATACTGCACGAAACAGTTCTAAGACCCACAATAACACCCTATTAAAGCTTTGTGTCTTCTTTCTGCTTGTCCTGGAAACCTAGAAGACAAAAAGACTCCTCTCCACCTTCCCCTTTTGCAGATCCTTTCTGCCACTGTGGACAATAACAGAATGCTTCTGGACATTGATAACAGCAAGATGACTGCTGATGACTTCCGAATGAAGTGAGTACCTCCCTGTGAAACTTGCATTTCTGTCAAATCCCTCTCATCATCTTAGAAGACAAGGGAGGCCTGGGTGGTATTAGAGTCATCCTGTTTTATTGGAATAGTGATCTTAGAAGGATGTGTCCTATTGACCGTCAGTGTCTCATTTCCCATTTCTCTGTCTCTGTGTGTGTGACACAGGTACGAGAATGAGCTGGTCATCCGTCAGACTGTGGAAGCTGACATCAATGGCCTGAGAAATCTCATGGATGACCTGACTCTGGTTAGATCTTCACTTGAATCTGAGCTGGAGTCCTTGAAGGATGAGCTGATTGCTCTGAAGAGAAACCATGAAGAGGTACAATACAATGATAGATAGCACAGACAAAGACATAATCTGTTGATTCTTCACGGTTCCCACCATCACATATCAAGTCAATTCCACCTTATGCCATGGGATTGTTGTTCCTTTGTACCTTGGTACTGATTTGCCCACAGTCCCCAGCACAAGAAATGACCTGTGTGTGCTCTTGTGTCTCTCCCTCCACTCACTCCCCGCAGGAAATGAGGCAGCTCCAGTCCCAAACTGGTGGCGATGTGAGTGTGGAGATCAATGCTGCCCCTGGGGAAGATTTAACAAAGATCCTGAATGACCTGAGAAGTGAATACGAGGAGATCATTGAGAAGAACCGCAGGGAGGTGGAGCAGTGGTATGAGGTGAAGGTATGTAGCAATGCCCAGAGTGGAGTCTCCTTTGGTGGGACAGCTCAGACACCCTGGGACCAGGACTGGCTGAAAGGGAGAAGCTCCCTGGAGACTTGAGTTCCCATTCAGCAAATCTGCTCCATTGTGGCTCAGAAAGTGTCTCTGGGGTTTGACTCTGCAGATCCAAGAAGTCAATCAGCAGGTCACTTCCAGCAGCCAGGACATCCAGACCAGCAGCCACCAGCTCAGCGAGCTGAGGCGCGAGATGCAGAACCTGGAGATTGAACTGCAGGCACAGCTCAGCACGGTACGTGGGCAGGATCTGCAGGCCCTTCCCTCCTTGGCACGGGCAGGGAGCCCTAGAACTCTGCTCCTCAACTCCTGTGTTTGCCCTTCCAGAAAAACTCTCTGGAAAACTCCCTGGCAGAAACCGAGTCTCGCTATGGCTGCCTGCTGCAGCAGATCCAAGGGCAGATCAACTGTGTCGAGGAGGAGCTGGCCAGCATCCGCTGTGAGATGGAGAGCCAGAGCCAGGAGTACAAGATGCTCCTGGGTATAAAAACCCGCCTGGAGCAGGAGATCCAGCAGTACCGGTCACTGCTGCAGGAGGGGCAGCAGGATCTTGTGTATGTATTTCATATTATAGCAAGGGAATAAAAAGAAATCCTTGTATATTTGCTAACAGATTATTTTTGTCCCTGAAACTACATCAGTATCTCTTTCTACTGAATATCCAATGTTAGAAGGTTTTGATGAATTCTCTCATTATTTTTACAGTGCCGCTCAAGGAGCTTTCCAAGGAGGCGGAAAATCCTCCCAATCATATTCTGCTTCCTACTCTCATTCCCAATGTGGGGACATGTCAGGTAAGTCAACACTTTGTAAGCATGTGATTATTAGTGGGTCATGTTGCCCCAGTGGCTGCAGTGTGTTTGGTCAGAAAAAAGTTTTGTAGTCGGGGTTGGGCAAGGGTCCCAGGTCCATCACCCAGGAATGAGAAACCTTATTACCCTGTTGCAGAGGCATTAGGGGTTTAAATACAGCAAGTGTTGCCCTTCCCTCTGCCTAAATATAAAGTACAGCTTATAAACTTTATGGGATGGGACTTTTTGCTCACTGGAATAATAAAAAAATACAGTTCTGAGAAGGAGCCCAGGGTGCTGCTGGGCGTGGAGCCTGTGTGTGTCTGCTGCTGACGCTGTGTCAAGTGTAAGAACTACACTCCGAAGGAATGCTCAGACTTCCCCTCCAGGCAGTGATTTGCTCTGTGTTCACACAGGGCAGTCAAGAGTGTGCTAGAGCAGCAGCAGTGACCCTGGCACCGTCCAGCTGAGATGCAACAACCATGGGCGGCAAGAGACACCCGAGAGTTTCTGCAGCATGGCCGAGGCAACAGGAAGGGTTTGGAAGACAAGCCTGGTCACCTGCCCCAGCGCTCCTTCCTCTGCCCTGAAGTGCTTGGTTTATTCAACTTGTCTTTGGCTAATCATTCTTCATTAAAGGGCTCACACTCTGCTGGAAACTCTGCTCTAATAAACCTTTACTTCTGCAATGCAAATCGCAACATGTCTGAGAAAATAAATTTAACCAACCTCATGCAGGTACTTATCAAGATCATCCATCAAACATGGGCTGTGCAATTGTACAGGGTACGTGGTCTCAGGACAATCCATTTGGAACTAGGAAAATGGACACGGTGCTGAGATGAAATCACAGAGTGAAAGGAAGTATCAGGAAGTGTGAGCATGGCTGTGTGAGGTGTGACAACTGCAGGCTCTGCCTAAAGGAACTGCTGAGTGAGGCTGACAGAAGTCTCTGTTCACAAGCAAGTGGTATAAGGTTGAAAACAGGAAATATTGTTGTCAGTCTTTGACACAATTTTTCTCCTTCCTGAGACATTAAAAACCATTTACCATTTTGGTTTCTAACGGTCACTAGGGGATTGCTTTCTGGCCCCTTGCCTTGCCACTTGTACTAAAGAGAATGAATTATGTGAGTGAAAAGAGAAAGAAAATACAAGTGATAGGTAACTATCAGGATATTAACTGTTAATTTACTAAACTGTGCCCAGTGGTACTATTGTGACTTATCTGAGTCCATTAATCTCATCACAGCTGGAGTCCTGTGGGAAGGAAGGTGTGACTCAGGAGAGGTTGTTACAATATGAAGGGGCTTCCTCACAAGTATTTCTACACCTTTGGCTGCACAGAGAATTACATATTGCTGACTTCTGTTACGAAAAACAGACAGCAAGACAATGGGTCTGCTTCCTTCAGTGTCATGCACAAAAAATATTCCAATTTTTATGACAGAAATTTCAATTTAAATACTGATATAATACCAAGAACCCAATTTCTGTTAGTACACACAGCTGGCTGATATTCTGCCTTAAGAGAAATGAGAGACACATTCCTTTCACTGAAGGTATTTTCTCTATTTCACTGCTTAAGAACATAAAATATGCAACAAAATTAGAGATGAAAGAGGAATACTAAATTAGGGCAGGTCCTTTAGACATATTTTGCTTTCTGAAGATCACAGTGAAGCCCCTTTTCAGTCTCTTGACTCTTGTGCACAAGATACATGGAATCAGCCAAGTGTCACTTACAGCTGCCTTTTAGTCCCTTCCCCACTGATTAAACCTGGTTTCTAGTATTTCCCATTTATTTTCAGACTGAAGGATTGATCTGTTATGGTAATGAAATGAAATGCTTTCTCACACAACCAACTTAAAAGAGTTTGATTTGGTTTAGGTCTTCTTTCAGTAACCACGTGCCTTGGATCTGCCAGCACAGCACCCTGACTGCAGCCTGCAGTGAGTGTCCACAAAGAAGAGACTTTCTACTCATGTTGAAAAACTGGCTTTTATCAGTCCAACATCAGAAATTTGTGTGAATAAAAGCATGTCTACAGGGAATAAAATACTCATTTCAGGTTTTAACAGTACAGAAAGTGATGTAAAGAAAATGCAAATGTGACTTTGGTCTCCAGAGGCTGCCAGAACTCACTCAGGTCTCAGCTGTATTTACCACAGCCAAAGCAGCTGAAGGAGACATCTCTTTTGAGGCCAAATTATGGAACCTTAAACTACCGTTAATGTATATAATTAAGCACCAAAAGGTTATTTTGCTTGCTTCTAATGTTCCAGGAGCACAGAGAAGCATCAGAATGATCAAAAATACTCAAAATACTCAAAAAAAGTCCTAACCCAGTGACCTCCCAGGAACTCTGGAGCTGAAGTGTCTGTCCCCATTTCTGAGCCAGTTTGGGAGTAGGAGGCCTTGGTGCAGTGGGTGGCACTGGGGAGAGTCCTCAGGAGTGGGCACCAGTCTTTGCAGCAGGACCAGCTCACTGTGGAGTCCTGCTGCTGACAGCACAACACCTTCCACACATTCCTGCTGATCCATGGGGCACTAACCCCCACCCAGGGATGGGGCAAGGCCTGTGCTAGGGACAGCACACACCACAGGTGTGCCAAAGGCACAGCAAGACCCACAGCCTCCATCTAAGTCTGGCAGGTGCTCCAGAAACCTTGTGCTATTGCTGTGATCAGGTATCCTGACACCACTGCCTGCTCCTGGTACTCACTTCACTCATCCATGGCTCTTAGAAAAAGCCATACAGTTGCTTAGTGTTCTGAAAAGATCTATAGGATAGGAAAAAAAGGCTTTGGCAGGGAGAAATTTAGAATTCAATTAGTGACCATCATTGATAACAGGAGGCAGGTAGAGAGAAAGAGAACAGGAAAGGATCGCTCTGCTGGAAGAGCTTAATTTCTCTTGGGAATTATCTCTAAATTTTTCCTTTTTCAGTGGTAGGAAGGACTATGAATAATGACTTAGATAAACTGCAAAATTACAATAGCTCACATTTAATAGGATTTTCTGTAGGTCTATACTTGTCTTGGTTTGAAAGACAGGTGTCACTCAAGGAAGGCTGGAACCTCCCCTGAAATAGAGAAAATGCAATCCCCCTTCCCTCCAAATTATTATAACTTTGAAATAAAGGAGCTTTCAGGCAAAGATGTGAGGAATAGGAATAACAGTCCTTTACTAATATATATATATATATATATATATATAAACCAACACAAGCAGACAGCAATAACTGACAATGACAGCAAACAGAACCCCACCCACTGTGCACCGGCGAGCAGGGCGGGTGCGATGGTTCCCCCGCGGCTGCAGGGGGCGCTCCGGAGCGAGCTCGGCCCTCGCAAGGCAATGGCGGCTCGGGGTCCCGGGAAGGGACGGAACAAAGGCCTCACAAACCCCACTGGGCAGTTGGTCCGGTGTCCGGCAGAATCCTCGGGAGCAGCAGGCTGGAACAGCAGAGACGAGCACCAGTTCTGGGCGGCAGATGAGTCCGGAGCCGCAGCAGGAATCCCGGGAGCTCTCGGCAGGCAGGGCGCACGGGCTACAGTGTAGCACAGGCTCTGGGCAGCAGCGGGGACACGGTGGCCACAGCCCGACTCCCAGCAGGGCAGGAACAAAACAGGCTCGGGAATCCCGGGGCTTCTCCCACAGAAGGAAAGCAGCCAGAAATGCAGAGGTTCAGCGTAGCGTTGTCCTCACCACCACGGCAGGCAGCAGTCTCCCCTCACCTCGTGACCAACGCTGAGTGCCCACCGGCCCTCCGAGCTGAGTTCCCACCCCCAGGTGCCAGAGCGGGCAGCCTGCTTGGCCTTCCCCTTTTGTTCTCGTAATCACCCAGCCATCATTCTCTGCAACACACCCAGGGAAAAAATTCCACCACGGAGAAGAACCGAAAAGGAAAACTTTCAAACCCCAACAATACTTCTGCAAGTTTATGGGCCCATCCCATGGAGTCATATAAGAGAAAGATGAGGCCAGAATGAGGGGATGTGGAAATCCTTCAGCTCTGAAAGAACTGAGCAAACTCACAGGTTGAGTGATGCTGCAGGACAATGGGTGACGGATGAGGAATGCACAAATGGAGTTCCTGATGAAATTCTTGGGAGTAGCACTCTTCTTACCAAGACCACATTTGACTCATTTGCTGTAGAATAATTAATTACCAGTAATTGTTTTTAGGATTGTCCTCTCCCTCTTGTGTGACTGAAGGCATACATCCGGTAATGGCATCACAGCCTCTGTGGAAACCACAGGCTGCTTTTGGTTATTCTGCCAATTCTGAGTATCTGTTTGGGGCTCAGCATCCAACTTCACCAGTGAGTAAACAGCACTGGGAAAGGGTTCACAGCACTCCTACTTCAAACAAACTTCTGACTTGCAGAGGTCCATGGGGTGCACTATGAGCAAAAGGTCTGCCGGGGAAGATGTGATTTCAAAGCTCTTACAGCCCCTTTGAAAGGCTGAGGAGCCTCAACAAACTGCTCGTGAATATGTCTGACCTCCTTCTGTCATTGCAAGGACTATGAAAGGTAATGGCTCCTGGACAGACCTGGCTCTTCTGGCTTGTGAAGAAAATCAGCAGGTCCAAACTTAGCCAACTCAGGCCAAGAGCCATGTACACAGGACAGTGGCCAGAAATGCACATGGAGACAAGGAGATACCCCCGAGTTACGGAACAGAAAGTCTACAGATTAAGTGTTTGGGATGCAGTTATGGCAGAAAAGATGGTTAGATTGCCTATTGAAAAAAAGGAGAGAGGGACAGAGAAACAAAGAAAAGGTACCTGGTGATAGTATGAAATTACAGCATTGGGAAATGTCAGAAATTGTTGGGTCAAGTGTTGTGATGCAACGATGCCGAGAAGGAGATATAAAATCAACACCTCTGGCACTAACGCCAGTCAGCAATAAACATCTCATAGGGGAGAATAAAAGTGCATTGCAACAATCTAATGAGGAAAATATGACTAAGGAATCACACCCTGTGAGAAAATAATTTTTATTTTTTAATAATGATGACTCAGTCTCAATAACATATGCAAAGCACCTGGTTCTGACGTGCAGATAATTAGAGAGCTTCCAATAAAACAACAATCACAATTATGCAGATCAAAGGATTACATTATCTGTGATATGGGGGTGGTGGTGTGTCAAGAAAGAGGGTGAATGGTTTTCCATGATTCTTCAGTCAGCCATAACACGCATTAGTAACTTTTATGGATCTCATAATCGTTGTGGCTAAGAAAAAAAATCTTGCTTGAGCCACAACTGCAGGGTGTGTGTAAGTAACAGCATAAATGGAGAAACCAACAATGAAACAAATGGGTAAATTGTAACTTCCAAATAGAGATGAATTCCCATCGAAGTTCAACCCTCACATAATGAGGCCCCATTGTCTTTCAGGCTTAAAATTCACAATACCAGAAGTTATTTAAAGACAAAGTTTCCTTTCCAAAGAAGGGCTCATCACAACCTGCCCTCTTACAGAAATGGTGCAGTTGTTCAGCACCAAGGGACAAAAGACTGAAGGTAAGGAGAACCTAGAGGGTCATCACAGCTACCTCTGTTATACAAGGATAAAATCCCAAACATCAACTGACTGAGATCAGACTTGAAACTCTCTACTCCATCCACAGCTTGTGTAATGGAAGCTCTTGAAGACCCTTTTGCTTCCCACAATTAAAAATTTCCCCTTAGTTTTCAGCCCAAACACACCCACTCAAATCCAGACTGTGCCCTTTCCTACATGGACAACAGGATTTGTCTGTATTTCCAACAGCCCTCCTACCTCTGTCCTCAAAAGCCAGCTGATAACAATCTCAGCCTCCATCTGGCCAAGACAAATCCTTTCTTTCATCTCCCAGGATACAGCAATGCAGCCAGATAGATTTTACACATGTATTTCAGCTTGAGATAATCTCTGTTTGATTGGAAATTTGCACAAAAATGTTTTAAAACTCACAACTTTAAAAAGGCAACATTGCACGCCCATGGCTCTCTGCATGAGACAGGAGGATTTCCTGGAAGTGATACCACCAGAGTTTGGTGAGAACAGAAATAGCATTGCTGCTGTTAAGGTCATTATACTGTGATTTACCACTAAGTACCCTGAGAGACAGTGCCCACACTGAGCTTTCTTTTCTAGGGAAATACCTAAATTCTTAGAGATTCTGTTTCCAGAAGTGGCAGTTCTTCAGGCTAATTTAAACCAGCCTCACGCACAGGGTGCCTGAGTTCATACTTCTCCAACGCTGAAATTAAAGCAGAGTGATTAGGTGGTGCTTTCACCACCTGTTTTCAGGACAAAAAAAAAAAAAA